>CM059202.1:25244690-25272231 GCA_030323885.1 Branchipolynoe longqiensis | reverse complement strand
TGGACTATAAAGAAGGATGAAGCTTACAACATTATTAATAGTTAATTAACGAGACGGAGACAGAGGTATTATATAATGGTTATTTAGCACTCTTCATTATGTCGCGCCGCACACTGTAAGGTCATTTCACAGGTTAAGTAAAGTTGCATAGTCCGATGCTTTTGAGTTCCTGTCATTTTCTGAGATAAATATATTAGGTTGATGATAATGACCTACCTTACTTTAGTTTGGGGTAACTTTTGTTTTAAATGGCTAACCTTTGAGATATTTGAAGTGCAACCATGCACAATTAATTTTGACAAGCACACCAAAACTCTGACACCATAGGCTTCTGCAGTAACAGGTCCTATTAAATTGACCCAGTATTCCCTTTTATTTAGCGAGAAATGTTTAATAAGTGCACCAGTATCTAAGTTAGATATGTAGAATCAAATCTAGATAATAGCGTCGGTTTTGAAAATGTGATGCTTTTATCGGACTATGCAGCTTTAACACACCTCCTCAGTTTCTATTTATTGTAATTGTATCCACAATTTTGTCTAGTTAATTTTCTAGTGACTTTACACATGTGTACTCTATGTATTTAATTTATTATCCAACTACAATTTATTTGTTGGTACATTAGTTGATTAAGCATGGGAAAATTCAATCATGGCAGACGATTGGTCGTCCTCATTCCACTGCTCCTTATGGCCCTGTCATACTACGACGCTTCTCTCGGCGACCCGTCAGCGTTGAAAATGAAATCTTGCGCGTCGAGAAACGTCAAACTTTTCGGCGGTTTGGGGGAAAAGATCGGCGTCAGCGCGGCGCGTTATGCGCGCGCGGCCAACGTGTGTCGACGCGCTGGGGAAAAAAAACCCCGTTTGGCGCGACGTCTTCATTTAACCTTAAATGTTGCTAGGGCCTAAAACAAAAACGGCCCAGTTTCCGCAACGCGTGAGCAATGACCCTCCCGCGCGCGCGCCGTCTTCCTAGCGTTCCCATAACGTTATTCTGGCGCGTCCAACGCAGCGCGACGCGCGCCTAACGTCCTTACCCATATATTTGCGCGCGTTGCCGGTCGCTGGTGGTTTTTGACATGTTCAAAACACTCAGCGACCAATAACGCGCGCCGACTTTCGCCGGCGACAAAGAAGTGTACCGACGTGTACCGACGCGCCCATAACGCGCCACCACCGCTTCTCGATATTTCACCAAATATCGCCCAAAAACACCACACGTTGACGGGTCGCCGGCGAGAAGCGTCGTAGTGTGACAGGGCCATTACCCTATCTTAGTAGCCTGAGCACCAGGCTAGGGAGAGATAAGTGTACATTTTTACGTCAATGGTTATACTGGACTAAAGTTTGAATCTTGGGTTTCAAATCCCATAAGCTATCAAAATGGCAGGTGGCCACTCAACTCATTTGGCCATCCCATCTGGTCTTTTGTAAGCAATTTACCATTTTTTGTAACCGAAAGCCTCTTTATTGCAATAAACTACTTTATTTTATGGCCAGAAGACCAGTCCTCTGGCAGTAGCAAAAGATAATCGATAAAATAACCTTTCTGAAAATAATTTATTTTCGTACATACTGATTTATCTTCCAAACTATCATGCAAATCATGACTTACGCGCCATAAGTATGTGAACATTGTCTGCAGTTAAAAGCCTTTGTGCTAGAGGAGGAAATAGCTACCTTAAATTTAACTCCTCAATGGCAACTTAATAGGAGAACACCTCGGCTAACACTGGGAGCTTTAGTCAGAGTCCAAAACTGTCCATCCTAGAAGGCAAATAAAATAATCTCTACCTCCCACAGAGAAAAACACCAAACACCAACATGCCTAATGCTGGGCAGTAAAAAAACCTGTCTATCCTACATCTTGTGCCTTTAATGGATTGGTATCTGATAAGCTGACCCAGATAAAATGGTGATGTTCATTTCTGTTATCACTACATCCGGGAGATGATCAGTTGATGCTGATATGGGACATTGAAGGGTGGGGGGAGAGTGTATGTCAGGAGGAGAGAATGATCTTCATGGCAAAATAGTGGAGAGCTACTTCCTTTAACGAACATGACTGACTCGGTATATCAAGGAGAGACCAGAGCCAACCAAGAACATTTGTGGGTAGGGGGGAGAGAAGGAGGAGTGAGGGGTGGGGGGGTATTTTTTCTTTCTTATCCACATTTGAGGCCTGGAACAACATGCTGTATTCTTAACCTTAGTTGCCAAACACATTTTCAGAAAGAAAGTAATAAGAATTGAGAACAACACTTGAGTTGAATTAAACATTTAGCATTTCATTTGGGGGAAATATTTATGTTTTATATTTATATATATATATATATATGCACCAAAGATGCATTGATATTGTTAAAACCAAAATATACTTTAAAAAAAGAAAGAACTAAATTGACACAGCGTCAAAAAGAACCCTAGCAAAAAATATGAGCTCTTGATAAATAAAACCGTCCAGAGGAACGCAACATTGAGGCCCTTGTCATTAAATATAAACATTGCAAACATAATATTGCAAAAGATATTGTTGGGTTTGGTATCAGCAGCCCACTTTTTTAATATACTGCAGTCAGCACAATATGGACATCTTGGCGGATATGGTTGGCGAAATCTTAGTACATCGTTCCCAGGGACATGCTTGATGGAGGTGGTGGTGGAGGGAGGGGGGTGGGTGAGGAGGTAGAGGTGGAGGAAAGGGAGGAGGAGAAGGAGGAGGAGGAGAGGGTGATGGTTCTGGTTATGCTGGTGGTGGAGGGAAGTGGGAGGGGGCTGGGAGGGGAGGGGAAGAGAAGGGGGAGGTGGAGGAAGTTGTGATGGGGGGGGTGTAGGGAAGTGAGGGGGCGTGCGAGGAGGAGGGGAAGAGGAGGGGAAGGGGGAAGTGGTGATGGGGGTAGGGTGGGAAGTGAGGAGGGCCATGGGAGGAGGGAGGGGGAGAAGGGGAGGGGAGAGGGGAGGAGGGGGGGCGGGGAGGAAGTGGTGATGGGGGTGGGAGGAAGGGAATGAGGAGGGAGAAAGAAGATGGTGGTGGAAGGGAGGTGGAAGTAGAGGAGAGGGGAGGAGAGGGGAGGATGAGAGAGGGAGATGGTGCTGGTGGAAGGATGTTGTGAGGATAGGGAAGATGGCGAGGAGAGTTAGGAGGAGGAGGGGGAGGAGGAGGAGGGGAGGAGGAGGAGGGGGAGTAGGGGGAGGGGGAGGAGAGGAGGAGGGTGAGGAGTGGATGGGAGAGGAGACTGCATGGGTGAGTAGAGTGGAAGTGGGAGGTGGGGGGAGTGAGAGAAGATGGAAAGTTTCGAAGTGGAGAACAAAATGGATGCCCACGCTGGGATGTACATGACGCGCATGCATGGATCAGAGACAACACGGAGATGGAGATAGAGAAACAGAAACAGGAAAAAAGGGAGGAAAGCAACAACGGCAAACAGTTTACACTCACACCAACCACACAGACATCAACCACACCAACACACACCAACACACAACAACACACTGACGTCCCATCACACACATACACACAAACCAAACACCTTGTTCCTACCCAGTTTCCCCAAACCCACACTGCACCACCCACATGCTCCCCCCATCCCCTTCTCCCCCTCCCTCTCTCCCCCTCCCTCTCTCCCTCCCCCTCCCTCTCTCCCTCCCTCCCCCTCCCTCTCTCCCCTTCCCTCTCTCCCTCCCTCCCCATCCCTGCCTCCCTCCTAGTCCGACCCCCCTCCCTCTCCTTCAGTATCCAGAAGTCAAAGTGTTCAGACGTTGTACTTTCACATACCCCACATCTGACGCCATGTGAAAGTACAAAGTATTCCTATGCCTGTACATCTATTACGCATATAGCACACCTTCCAACCTGCTTGCCGGCTATTTCTACAGCAGGGGGCAGGGAGGGAGTAGGACTAGGAGGGAGGGGGGTGGAGTTGAGAGAGAGAAATACGCGCGCACCCACTCTTTAGTGACCTCCTTATAGTTTACAAATTGAGTGAGCAGTGCGCGTGGTGGCCAGAAGCTTCAAATCTTATAAACACACATCGGTGTTTGTTATACTTCTGCACCTAAACATCCAGCGAAGATCAAATGTCGCCTACGCGAGTCTAGATATGGGAATCATCACCAATCTATGCTCTAGGCAAGGATAATTATACCTGAAGGATTGTTCTTGCCAGGTAGCGATAGCTTACTGTGTATTTGCATCTTGAGTACAGCGGTTATTAATACTAATAGTTTATGTTTTAAAATCTGTAGTGATATGAGTTGGAAGCGGCCATGAAAATTATCTTTGTTTAGTTACCATATGATATATATTGCTACATATACTTGGAATAAATTCTTTAAGATTGTTGCTTACATAAACATGCCATTTTGGGTTGCTATTTCAGCGGTTTAAATGCTATATTAAGAGGGTGTTGTATACGTTAATGTTTTAATTAGAAATGTGTTAAAATTAGGTCACATTCGTGTCTGGATCTACTTACATATGCAACATTAGAGATAGTAAGATGGCAAATTTGTTAACATCCTACTTAGAATGTGCAAACATTAGGTCAACTTTGTGTCTGGATCTACCTATATGAAGAACAACATTAGATGTGTTAAAGTTGCAAAGTCCGATGGTTTTGAGTTTCTGTACGTT
Organism: Branchipolynoe longqiensis; assembly: GCA_030323885.1. Lineage (NCBI taxonomy): Eukaryota > Metazoa > Annelida > Polychaeta > Phyllodocida > Polynoidae > Branchipolynoe > Branchipolynoe longqiensis. Next base: position 25,267,596 of record CM059202.1, on the reverse strand, counting down.
TTCTGAGATAAATATATTAGGTAGATCATTATAATCTACATTAGTTTAGTTTGCGGTAACTTATATTTTAAATGGCTAACTTTTTATCTATTTGAAGTGCTAAATTAATTTTGGCAAGCCTGCCAAAACTCTGACACCATAGACTTCGGCAGTAACAGATTCTATTAAACTGACACAGTATTCCCTTATATGTGACGACAAATGCTTAATAAGTGCATCAGTATCTAAGTTAGATATGTAAAATCAAATCTAGATAATTGGTTTGGTTTTGAAAATTTGATATTTCATTGGACTATGCAGCTTTAAGATGATGTGTACATTAGTGTCCTACTTAGAAATGTGTTAAAATTAGGTCATGTTCGTGTCTGGATCTAATAACGAGAAGAGCAATGCTAGATATGTTAAGATGGCATATATGTTAGTATCCTACTTAGAAATGTGTTAAAATTAGGTCATGTTTGTTTCTGGATCTCTACCTACATGGAGAACAGCATTAGAGATGTTACGATGCCGTATATGTTAGTATTCTACTTAGAAATGTGCTAAAATTAGGTCATGTTTGTGTCTGGATCTCTACCTCCACGAAGAACAGGATTAGAGATGTTATGATGCAGTATATGTTAGTGTCCTACTTAGGTCATGTTCATATCTGGATCTAATAATGTAAAGAGCAATGCTAGATATGTTAAGATGGCATATATGTTGATGTCCTACTTAGAAATGTGTTAAAATTAGGTAATGTTTGTGTCTGGATCTACCGATATGAAGAGGAACATTAGATGTGTTAAGATGGCATAGATATTAACGTCTTATTTAGAAATGTGCTAAAATTAGGTCACCTTTGTGTCTGGATCTACTGATATGAAGAACAACACTGGACGTTTTAAGATGGCATAGATGTTAGTGTCCGACTTAGAAATGTGTTATAATTTTTGTCTGGATTTACCTACATGAAGAACAGAAATGTGATAAAATTAGATCATGTTTGTGTCCAGATCGACTTACATGAAGAACAACACTAGAGATTTTAAGATGGCGTATATGTTAACGACAAACTTAGAAATGTGCCAAAATTAGACATTTGTCATGTCTCTGGGTCTCACTAAATAAAAAGCAATGCTATCGCATAAGAAATGAACAGCAGACACATATTGCAAGATAATTCCTTGACATTGTTCGTAAATAGTCAATTCTGGTTCAAGTTTTAATTTCGCTTGGCCAAAACATCTGCCTTGTATTAAAATACTGCGGTCACAGCCACAACTCCTTCGACTTCTGTGTAAAATTCTCATAGGCTTCTCTGTTTACTATTTCTCTAATGCTCCCTCATTCCACCCTCCTCCTCCCCCCACAAACCCCCTGTCCCACTCACTCACCCTCAGCATCCGGGTCTCTTAGGGGGTTTTGACCAGAAGTCCCTAGTTCCAGGTCATTCATTGTGCAGAGCTTCATGGGATTAATGGAGCAGGTGTTTGGTTAGTGAGAAATGGAGTGGAACACAAAATAGCCAGAAATATAGATTTTGTTAAACCAAAAAAAACTACCATCACCACAGCACAACAACAACAATAACAATGACCTAAACCAATAGGAAGCGTCAATATGAAGAGAGAGAGAGCCCACTGGCAGCCAATCAAATTGTCTCTTACCCAACGCGACAGCTGTTCCATCAGTTGTACAAACCCCTACGTCCCCCTCGGGGTTTTCTCGTAATTGTCCACATCTCATATTAGAATAGTCGATGGTTCATTAATCAGACATAGTTATTGGTTTATTTCTGTCAGTGCAATCACCTTTCATGGGTCGCCATTATGCTCGTGCTGGTTTCATTTGTCTTATTTTCTTTATATACACATATATATATACATATATTTATAGAAACATATATATATGTATATATACACATAATTGTATATTAATAGAAACATACACATATATGGATACATACATATACATATGAATACATATATATATGAATACATATATATGTATATATATATATATATATGCATATATATATATATATGGGATCCTTTGCCGCATAACTGATGAGTTCAAAGAAGAGGAAGAGTAGGGGGGGGGGGGTGCTGGCTCTTTCTTACAGAGGGGGGAGGGCTATATATGTTAAATATATAGCATACTGTTATATATATAGCACACAATGTACAATATGCAATATGCAATATATAATATAATATGTAATATATAAATGTAATATATAGTATGTAATATGCAATATGTAATATGTAATATACAATATACAATAAATAATATGTAATATATAATACACAATAAATAATATGTAATATATAATATACAATATTCAATATATAATATAATACATAATGTGCAATATTTATTTCATATATCATACAGGATAACATATAGCATATCTTATATCACATGATAAAATATGTAATATTTATGATATATACTATACATTATCATATATTACAATTACATAACATGTTATCCATATAATATGGCACATACAACACAAATTTCAACAGATAAATTTCCTTTGGAAGCTCCGTTCTTCCTAAGTCTTTTGAAAAGGAACAAGTAAGGTTTTCTGAAATAGTTTTCTATTTGAAATTGCTTAAATTATTTTATTTTATTTAACAATAAAAAAAGAGAGCAACCATTTTCCAATACAATCGAAGATGAATCATTGTTGATCATACTCAATCTTTAAAGAAATATATTCATTGACATCCCCCAATAAACATCTACATGCCTATACGTAAATATACGTATATATATGTACATATATAATTATGGATATGCATACATGTATATACCATGAGAGAAGTGCAGCACCGCCCCTCCACATACCATCCCTCCCCTCTCGTTGACCTCTCAGCAGCTCTGCGTCCTGATTGGCTCCCGCAGCGACCCAATCAGCGTCGCACCTTAAATGACCTTGTGCATGATGTAATCATTGACCTTTTGTTGACCTTCAATGACCCCCTGATGGCCCAGCTGGCATGCTGGTACACAGAGAAGCTGATACTGCTCCAACGCCACCTATTGGGGAAGGCACTCAACTAGAATTTTATTGCTGCGAATAAGCAAAGCCGAACTGCAATGGGCAATGGCTCTTGAGTGTAGAATAGGGTAGCTGGGCTCAGTGTGACTGAGGATTAATTTCATCAGCGGTTAACATGTTTCATTTTGATGGATTACTACAAAAGTCATAACTGCTTTGCTGATTTGAAAAAAAACACTTTTTTTTTCTATACAAAAATCCTGTCAGCAAAATTGTATAACTTTGATAATACATTCTTTTGGGGGAAAATATATTCCATGTGCTTTATGCAAAGGTTCGGTTAAACGAACCAACAAAATATCTTTCAAGTCTCTTTGCTTAATTAAAATCTTTCCTTGAAAACAACAAAAAGAAAAATTACAAGGAAGTTGGTCTTTAAAAATATAGTAAATCCGGCAAGTAAATTGTAGATTAAAATTCATAAATAAAGGTGATGTCTAATCTTATCTGAAATTAAAAAATAAAATATGGAAAGTTAGCTTTCATTAGGAACGTCATATTGGCTAATAAGCTGATTTATAGAAATATATAAGAAAATATGAATTATGTATAAAATTGGTAAATCCAAAGTACTGACTTTTTCACTCAGTCCAAATGTTTCATTCAGAAGAAGACAACAAATATGGAATCAAATTGAAAGCTCCTCTACCCATTTGAAATGATTTATTATTAATTATTCAATAACATCACTATGGGGACATTTTCACTACACTCACTAACTCGCTCATCCTTAAATTAGCTTGGTTTTCTAGTAGTTTACCAGAAAGAAATCACACATTGAAATAGCCAGCACCCAGATACAATTCATAATCCATCAGTTATATTTCTTTTTAATACATTTAAAAAAAAAGAATTTGATTAATTTTCCATAAAGATTATTTTCAATACAATTTAAGTTAGAATAATACAATTGAAATTTGTATTTCTTTTCCTGAATTAATACATTTTGTCGTAGTAAACAAGATTTTATGATCTCCCCGAAGCCGCCTCCCCTGCTTCAAATAATCAAGGTGGCTTTGGCATTGCATCATCAGCTGCTGCAGACACATGCATAGGGATGATTAATTGGTCAATAATAATCAATAATTAAAAGTGTAAGCGAGGAGTGTTCAAGCGAATCACCTTTCTTTACTTTAGTCCGAGCACTGTTCCCAGGTGATGGGAGAACGGTGAGTCTGCATTGCATTATAATATGTTATAAAACAAGTTGGCACATTGGAAACCCTCCAATAAATCACACCGCTCATGATGTGTCAGTGACTGATCCCTAACTCTTATCCAAATTCCATTTTCCATCATTAAACTGGTTTTTTAAATATAAATTTTAAATTAAAAAAATTAAGATCGCAAGAATTTAAGATATTCCATTATTATACTCTTTTTTCTTAATTCTTTTCTTTTACTAATTTAAAACAAAAAATAGAAAATTGTATTTATTGAGTTATAAAATGTATTAATAGAACAGATCTAAAGTGCCATCTACATTTTAACTGCCTTTTCCAGGACCTTTTGCTTGTTAAGGTTCTTTTCACGACCCAAAAGAAAGGAAAAATATAGTTGATTTGCAAGATGAATTGGATTTTCAATGTTTTCATTATTTCATGAATTAAAAAAAAAAACATGCAAAAAAACAGAAAGAGAAAACATTCTCGGAAGATGTAGAATTTCATCTGTTTTGTTTTGTTTTTGATGAAAGCCAAATTGTTGACATATCTACTTGAGCGTGGTTCATTCCATAGGGGGGTCGCCAGTGTAATCTGGTTAGGCATGATTAAGCAGACAGGTGTAAGGGAAACAACAAATGGACCACCAACAGGACTGGGCAGTTGTTAGTTCTTGCCAGTTCTCTCCACAGTTGGGTAGAGAAAAAGGGCCGACAACCTATTGCACACTCAGCAGATTAGTAATTAACAATGGACCAATCAGAAAGCGTCATAATCAACAGTGCTAATTATTTTTGTCACTCAAAGAAAGAAAACTAAATTTCACATTATCCTGGCAATAAGATTAAAAAACTATAAGTGGACCAGGCGAGGTAGTGCTAAATTTGTAAACAGCTTGTTTTATTGTCCTTTAAATGTTCCTACTTTCCTTCTACAGTTCAATATTGATTAACAATACAAACTCTATATACACATCCATCCGCAAATCGCCACTTATAAACAGCTTATATTATATAATCTAAACATTATTATCCAAGGTAATTTTGAACCTGAAATGGTAAGCCTTAAAGATGGGCCGGTCAGCAAACAATAATATCCTCATAAAATTAAAATTAAAAGAAAAAAGAATTTTCGGAATTGAAACATGAGAGGTAAATTCGTTATGTGAATATGAATGAGTACCTCTTTGTGGCAATATCAGTTGACAGATAAAAATCTGTTTTAGATTCATATCTGAACTTATTAAAGCTTTTCTGAGTGCATGCGTGCCGATTCTTATATATCCCTCATTGAGGATTGATTCTTTAAGACACGACCAATTTAATTTCAAGTTTCATTCCCCAGGATTCGCATACAACCCTGGAAACACACAATTGTCAACAGTATTCATCAATACACAATAACTAGTTCCTGGAACATACAGCTCAGTTCAATGCAGAATGGCTCGATTCAAATCAGATTATTTTGCCGGCTCATTCTAAAATAAAGGCATAGATTAATTATACGAATAGGGTTGGTCGCAATTGATTTTATGTGAATATTCAAATAGGCGAGCATATTCCAAATCTATATTTAGCACTGTGGCATAATTTTGAGAAGTTTGTTGCAACTGAGGCTACACAGGCAGTTGGTCAGAAGAGTCTATTTTTCGAACTATGATACTTCTGACATCCCTTATTTACTATAATTTCAATGCAGTTTTTGAAAAAACAAATGCCTACAAAAATTGGTAAGTACTTCTGCTCAACTTAACATGTTCCTAGGAATGGTTAGTTATACAACAACCCCAGTTATACATTGATGGTGGGTATGTAAATATATATATATATATGTATATGAGTCGGCCTCACGAAAATGGGCCAATTGGTTGTCAATTTAAGATGTCGGCATCACAGTTCTAAAAGTGTAATGCATTTCTTTCTTTCACATTAAATTATCCTAGAAACAAATAAGATTGTTGTATTTTCTCTACCTTTACATTCAGGATAAATTTAAGGACTTTCCAACACCTCCGTCAATGCTAAACTATAATTATGCAGTTCGACGCCGACATCCAATGTTCGACGCCGACAAATTTAACATATGTCGGCATCGCAATTCTTAAAGTGTAGTGCATTTCTTTGTTTTATATTAAATTATCCTAGAAACAAATAAGGTTGTTGTATTTTCTCGACCTTTACATTCAGGATAAATTTAAGGACTTTCCAACACCTCTGTCAATGCTAAACTATAATCATACCGTTCAACGCCAACATCCAATGCTCGACACCGACAACTTTCCCCAATTGGCCTATTTTCGTGAGGCTGACTCATATATATACATGTGTGTATATATGCATGATATATGTATATGTATAGATATATATATCTACATACATACACATATACACATATGCATAAATATATATGTATATCTATATATATGTAAATATATATTTATATAGTGGGTTCTTTGTCAAATTGTCATCTGCTCTGGAAGAAATGCACATCCACTGTCAAAAAATTGTTCAATGTTAATATAGATTGAGTAAGGAGGTAGTTTTGGTATGCAGAATGGATAGTCGACTAATTGAACATTGCAACAGGTAGTAAGCGCTTATTCTGGAAATAAAATTTACAGAAACATTCCTCGCTTAACAAATAAATAACTTGAATTGCCATTGTTTGACAGTGGTGAGGATATTAGGATAAACAGACAATTGAGAAGACCCAGTTTTCATCTGGGTCCCAAAACAACATGCTTATCTCCATGATAACGAATCACATTATCTGCAGACTCTGACAATGATGTCGGCTCTGACTTCACATGCAGCCAACATCATCATACAATCAGAGGCGATGTCAAAGATGACACCACGTGACAATCACTTAGCGTCTTCTTCAGAGATGACACCAAGTGACTGCAGACTTAAAACCTGGTTCTGATGTACACTGCCTCGTTTCGGTTTGTCAGAATCTCATTAGGCATTCAATGTAGGCCATTCATATATTTAATTTAGGCATATAATTCATATAGATCTATATATCAGTCATATTCACCCATTCCATTCCATTCTTGCATCATTCTCATTCATAAATATCATTGATATATACCACATTCAATCTATCCAATTCCCAGTGAGATGTGTCATTCATATTCATATATAACATTTATAACATATGGGTCATTCTCTGAAACTGGGCACCACATATTTGGTTTCCACATTACAATGGTGAGAATTAATTCTTTCTCTTATTTTTTATAGCAAGTCAAATAATTATTGTTGCCTCTGTGTGTTAGGTATGCTAGCAAGACCTCATGGATTTAATCTATCCCATAAAATGTATTACAAGTATGCTAGTATGATTTTGTGCTAGAGTGAAAAAGTGCAAATTTAAACATCAACACCATGCATTTATGCAAACTTGTTTAAACTTTCTTCTTGTAAGGCAATAAATATTCTTTGCTTAACTGTAATCAATAAAAATCTTGTTAGAATTGATGTGTATGTTAAAATGATGTTCCAAATGTGTCTTTGATGATTCCCATGTTACATAAGTGATATTAACATATTGCTCAATTTGTGTAAGATCTAAGTCAAAAAGTGAAATAGTTGGCTTTTTTCCAACTCTGACATATATGCACAACATGCAAACCTTCATAGCAATATGGATTCTGCTATGATTTGGAATGTTTTCTGGTATTATTCGGAAGCTTTTCATTTTAGTTTCCATGTAACACTTTAGTGGTCAGTTTCAGAGAAAGATCCACAAAAGACAAATAAGTGTTCACACTTCCTGTCTACCATTCGCTATATGTAGACCCACACACCGACACATGGAGATGGGTAGATGCAGCCACAAGTACACACATATCTTATTGTGGCAGAGCAATGTACATCAGAGTTCGGTCGACTGTCCTGGTTACATCTTTGCAATGTTATTAGAGAAAATATCACTATTATTTCATACGTAAACATATATAAAATACATTATATATAGTAATTAACATCATTTACATATGCCACGAATATAAATGTGCACAATATAAGTGTTTAATGACATAATATATGGAATACATACATAATATATACTATATATAATATATATACTATCTATAATATATATAATATATATAACATATATAACATATATAATATATAATATATATAATATATATAATATATATAATATGTATAATATATATAAAATATACTACACATATAATATAATATAAATAATAGACACAATATGTAAAATATGCATACTATATACAATATGTAATATACATTATATATAATATTTCTTATATAATATATACAGTAAAACCTCTCTAGATCGACCAACCTTCGAACCAAATTTCAGTGGTCCATTTAGGGAGGTGGTAGGATTAGGCAGTTTGAATATGGTTACGATGGTATTGTTAGGACCCAAATAAAAGGTCGATATAGGGGAGTGGTCTATCTGTGGAGGTAGTCGGTTAGGGAGGTTTTACTGTACATATATACCATATATAAAAATATATAACATATATATAAATATATATCATGTAGATAAATATATAATATATAGTACCATTTCTCTGGTGGCCAGTGTTCAGATGTCAGATGGTGATTCCATTGGTGGATAGGTGTGAAATTCAACCAATAGAAGAATGCCCATCAGATCGAATCTACATACTTTTCATGCCTGCTATCCCTTATGGGAATATTTTTACTTAAAAATTACCATTTAAAAACTCCAATTCCAATCAAAAGAGAAAAAAATAAAATAAAAGAACCACGCTGACCATGAACTTCATTCCTTCGCGTCTGCGATAAAGAAAACCCTTGACACCGACCCAACCTTAAAGGCTCTGTCACACATCACCGGATTGGGGAAATGGAAAGAAACCAAACAAAGTCCGTTGATATCCGGCAAAGTCCGGTTTGTGTCCATTGCATATCTGTTGCATATCCGTTGCATATCCATTGATATCCGTTGATATCCGGCCTGATCCGTTACAAGTTTTGAGCATGCACAAAACTTGTAATGGATTGCGCCGGACTGACCTATGCGGTTATTATCCGTTACCGTCCATTCCCCGTCCGTTCCTCATCTGTTCCTTGTCAATTCCCGTCCGTTCCCATCCATTCCCGTCCATTCCTATCCATTACATATCCATTACCCATCCATTACCCGTCCGTTACCCGTCCGTTACCCGTCTGTTACCCGTCCGTTACCCGTCCGTTACCCGTCCGTTACCTGTCCGTTACCCGTCCGTTACCCATCCGTTACCCGTCCGTTACCCATCCGTTACCCGTCCGTTACCCATCCGTTACATAATCGATACATTTCATGTCCGAATAACACCGGACTAGAATATTCTTTGTTCGGTTCTGTCCGTTGCTCAATCCGCCATAGTGTGACAGGCACTTAAGAAGCACCACCCGCCCCTGAAGTCACACATCACTGCCCGCCTTTGATAGGTACATTCTGTGTTAAGTGCCTAATGGATTTTATTGTGATTGAGTATCGTAAATCGTCCTTACCTGTCACTACTGAGCACGCTGGAACAGAATGTAAATAAAGAAAACAAAATGACACATTTTCGTTTAAAAATGACAATTTACAAACAAATTAAAAGTTAAAGAATTTGTTTAAAAACACTTTTTTTTAATCGTGAAAATTGCAATTATCGTAAAAATTACTAGTAAAAGTTATCTACAAGTGTGGGTGTTTTAAAAGTTGCATAATCCGATGATTTTAAGGTTCAGCCATATTAAAAAGAGATCTATATATTAGTTTCATTTTCAAATTTCACTTTATTTTATCTGGTTGTGCTTTAAAAGTTGCATAATCCGATTGTTCTGAGGTCCACAAATATTTTGTTTAAAGTCTATATATTATGTTCATTTTCAAATCCTACTTTAATTGAACTACTGTGTCTGGTATGTACACTGCACCAGTGTTCTGGATTGATGCAGTGTACTTTAATCACCACTTTAACAGGGCGAGGAGCCTGATTAGTGGCCTCCTGTGTCTGGTGTGTACACTGCGCCAGTGTTCTGGATTGATGCAGTGTGCTTTAATCACCACTTTAACAGGGCAGGAGCCTGATTAGTGGCCTCCTGTGTCTGGTGTGTACACTGCGCCAGTGTTCTGGATTGATGCAGTGTGCTTTAATCACCACTTTAACAGGGCGAGGAGCCTGATTAGTGGCCTCCTGTGTCTGGTGTGTACACTGCGCCAGTGTTCTGGATTGATGCAGTGTGCTTTAATCACCACTTTAACAGGGCGAGGAGCCTGATTAGTGGCCTCCTGTGTCTGGTGTGTACACTGCGCCAGTGTTCTGGATTGATGCAGTGTGCTTTAATCACCACTTTAACAGGGCGAGGAGCCTGATTAGTGGCCTCCTGTGTCTGGTGTGTACACTGCGCCAGTGTTCTGGATTGATGCAGTGTGCTTTAATCACCACTTTAACAGGGCGAGGAGCCTGATTACTGGCCTCCTGTGTCTGGTGTGTACACTGCGCCAGTGTTCTGGATTGATGCAGTGTGCTTTAATCCCCACTATAACAGGGCCAGGAGCCTGATTACTGGCCTCCTGTGTCTGGTGTGTACACTGCGCCAGTGTTCTGGATTGATGCAGTGTGCTTCATCCCCACTATAACCTGGCAAGAACTCTAATTAGTGGCATACTAGGTTCTGGCTTCAATATCTCAAAGTCTCAAAAGATGCGTATACCAAGCCATGGAGCCATGACAAGAAGAAATACTGCAAGTACACATTAAAAAAAACACCAAAAACATAGACAATATGAACCTCAGCTCACCCAGGTTAGAACAAATCAGAATTCAACAAAAGAATCCACGACTTCTTAGGCTCAAATTGCTTGTTGTTCCAGATACTTACTTTTTATTTGATTCTACTTGCTTTGGTCCAAAATATTTTACATTGCCTGTGAAAATATAGAAAATGATCATTAGTGCAGTTGCAACAAACAATTCACTCGATGGAATCTAACAGGGCAGCGCGCAATTACAATCTTTCTCAAATGTATTTGCCAATACACTGCTATGTATTAGCTGACTTTTTCGTTTTTGGGTCATTCTCTGAAATTGGGCACTACAGAGTGATATTATCCTAATACAGAGTGATATTATCCTAATAATCTGATAATAGCCTAAAACCATTCCAAATAATAGCAGAATCCATGTTCCCATTAAGGTTTGCATGTTGTGTGTACATCTGAGTTGAAAAAAAACAAACTATTTCACTTTTTGGTTTAGATCTTATACAAATTGAGCAATATCTTAATATCACTCATCTAACATGGAAGTCAAACACACATCATTTTAACAGATACAACAAATTCAAACAAGATTGTATTGATAAAAGTTAAGTGAACAAGGTTTTTAATGTGTTATAAGAAACAAATTGAAAAAAAATTGAAACAAATGTTGGGTAAATGCATGGTGTCGATGTGTAATTTTTCATATTTTCACTTTAGCACAAAATGATATGCGTATACTTTTGATATTCTTTCTGGGATAGATTAGATTATGTAGTATTGCTAACATACTTGAGACACAGAAGCAACAATAATTATTTGACTTGCTCTCAACAAAAGAGAGAATTATTTATCGGCATTGTAAGATGAAAACCAAATATATTGTGCCCAGTTTTAGAGAATGATCCTTTTATCCGTTAACTCTACATGAAACCAACCACCGCTTTGTGGAATGTAATTGAAGAGACATGACACCAACCTACTATATAACGGCATATATTGTTCTCGCTACATCTTATGGCTGGCGCACACCTCCCGTTTATGATTCGCGCGCTAAAACTGACTGCGACTCACGACCCGTTTACGACATAAAACTGGCCGATTCATTTTTCGAATCTTATAAGATTCCAGTTTTAAGCCCTAAAACTGAGTTTTAAGTCACGAATCGCAAGGCTCTGGTGTGCGCGGGGGTCACACACCTAACGACTAAAACCCAGTTTTATGCGTGAAACGGGCAATTTTAGGTCGTAAACGGGAGGTGTGCACCTGCCATTACACAGTATGTTTTACCACCAGATCTTTCTAGGCTCACAGACGCTTAACCCTAGTAGTCATAATTTGAAGCTGGGGTAGTGGGATGGTAAATTTAAGGCAGCTTAGGTTATATATGTCTTGATGCTTCAGGCGCTAAAGTTGAAGTGATTCGAAGGCTGCTTTCAATATGGTTAATGTACAACCGTATGCTAGGTGGCACAGCGGAGATAGTACAGTTTGTTAACACCAGATAGTGGCGGGTTAGCGTCCTTAGTAACGGTATATTGTCGGTCCCACACATTCAATTACCCATACTTATGAAAACAAAAGAAAGAAAAACTTGTTTTATTTAATGACACCTCTAGAGCATATTGATTTTTATCATCGGCTATTGGACGTCAAACATTTGGTCATTCTGACATATTTCTTTGGAGGAAACTCACTGCCGCCACATAGGCTGCTCTTATCGATAAGCAGCAAGGAGTCTTTTATATGCATTTTCACACAGACAGAACAATGCATACCACAGTCGTTGATGAACCAGTTGCAGACCACTGGTTGGAACGGAAAATAGCCCATACCGCAAATAGGTCCACTACGCAGGATTGATCCGATGAGTGACACCTTCACAGGTGGACACTCTACAGACTGAGCTACGTCCCGCTCCTGTTTATGAAAACATGCACAATTCTGGTCTTCAAAACTCCGCCTAGACCTATAGATGGAAATATATCTTCTTTCTTTTTTTTTTCTTTTTTTTTTTAAACAATAAAAACCAAAACAATTTATTGCTCTTACCGTAACGCATCGCTTTTTCTCGTTGTTTCCGCTTGATTAAGGACTTTATACCTATAACAGCTAGGCAGATTGCAATGAAGCCAAAGAGAATTCCTGCAACGATACCTCCGATCATTGCGTCACTAAGAGGATCCTGTCCCATAGGATCTGCAAAGCAAAAAAGCGCTCACAAATACTGAAAGGGTAGGATGGTAGCCCTGGAATGGCAGAAAGAAGGGTTCGAATCCTACTCTAGACAGACAGTTCCCGTTTGTTGCAAAACCCTGTATTTATATATAATACCAAACGGTCATTAAGTTTTAAGGTCGTTCTGATCACTACTCCTCTGTTAATCGGCACTGCCAATGCGCATCATTGTACTCCACTGATGCTTCGACATGTATGGGTTGTTAATAGCATGTTTTTTTGTGCCCACTGTACATATCTCATACTAATTTACATGTTTTTTTACTAATTTTGGTCACTTTGACTAGAGTGGCATCCATTTTGAGTCACGTAACTGTCAGTGTTCTTAACTCCGCCATTAGATAGCGCCACCAATATGGTCCACCGCATAATCATACAGATGGATTCCATCAGATGGTTGCACTGTTTTGAAATGGGACCATCCATGAGTCTAGAATATAACAGTGAATGTAGATATATACATGGTCTGTGAAAATAGTCAGTGACCGTGAATATATATAGATAATGACAGTTCAACACAATATTGTTCCATGGTTTGACATGGAGTCTAGCTTTAACTGGTGCACGGCATGAGTTAAAGCTAGTATTACCATATTGTAGACTTGCCCACCCATACACATTTTTGCGCATTTTTTACACAGTTTTAAGCTGGAATACGCCAATACACAAAATCAAAATTTCATATGCCAACCAAAATTAGAGAGCAAATATAAAAGTCACCATGAGTGCGCTCTCAAAAATCTGCAGTGGTCCATCCTGATATGACCTTAGATGTTGCCAGGACGTAAAACTCCAACAACCAATCAACGTACCTCCAGTCTCAAAGGGGATCATGACGCTAGGCTCGCTCGACTTGTCGGTGGCGCTGTAACTGTAGACCTGGAAGCGGTACTTGGCACCCCGGGACGCAGTCGTCCACAGGTACCACGTTTTACCCACGATGTTGGCCGTGAGTGGCACCCACCTACAAAAACAACTCTTTTTTTATATTAAATTGTAATTATAAAAAAAAAACTTACAAAAAAATTAATTAAAATTTGTTTAATTAAATTTTAATTAAAATTTTTTAATTTGTTAAATTAAAAAGAATTGGAGCAGTATTGATAATATTATATAAAACCAAACAGTGGTTAAGTTTTACGGTCGTTCTGGTCACTACTAATCCTCTGTTAATCGGCACTGCCAACATGCATCATCATACTCCACTGATGCTTCGCCATGTATGGGTTGTTAATAGCATGGTTTGTTGTGCCTACCATAGACATTTTTGATGTTTTCTTTACTAACTTTGGTCACTTCAACCAGAGTGGCATTCATTTTGAGTCATGTAACTGGAAGCGTTATTAACTCCGCCATTAGATAGTGCAAGCGATATGGTTTGGTCATAATGCTTGCATAGCAGTTGATTCGGAGCGGAGGAGGACGACCCCTCTCCCTCCCAACATAATTTTTATTCTTTTAATTGAAAATATAATTTTTGTAATTTAATGTAATTTGTTAAAATAAAAAAGAATTGGAGTAGTATTGATAATATTATATAAAACCAAACGGTGGTTAAGTTTTAGGGTCGTTCTGATCACTACTTCTCTGTTAATTGGCGCTGCCAACACGCATCATCATACTCCACTGATGCTTCGCCATGTATGGGTTGTTAATAGCATGATTTGTAGTGCCTACCATAGACATTTTTGATCTTTTCTTTACTAACTTTAGACACTTCAACCAGAGTGGCATTCATTTTGAGTCATGTAACTGTGAGTATTGTTAACTCCGCCATTAGATAGTGCCAGCGATATGGTTTACCCGATAATGGTACATATGGATTCCACCAGATGGTGGCACTATATGGATATGGGACCATGCACAAGTTTGGAATATAGCAGAGAACGTAGATATATATACATGGTCCCTGAATATAGTAAGCAACCACAAATATATACATAATGACAGTTCAACACAATATTGGTGCAGGGATTGATGCGGAACCTAGCTTTAACCCATGCACAGGACGGGTTAAAGCTAGAAAAGTATATATGGGTCATTCTCTGAAACTGGGCACTAATGTGTGAAATGGAAACTAAAAGTGAAAACCTTCCAAATAATAGCAAAAAAACATTCCAAATAATAGCAGAATCCATGTTCCTATGACTGTTTGCATGTTGTGCATATGTTGTTTTGTACGCAATAAGATTTCGGTGTTAGTTGTGGTATTTTTGTGTTCGCAAGTCAACATGTCTTGACTATTGATTTGTTCTGTAGATAAATAAATCAATTTATTCATTAAGGTGAGGAATGAGGAATCCCTAATTTATAACGATTATCCTAGAAAATGACAGAAACTCAAAACTTTCGGACTGTTCTGAATTTTCAAAGGAGGTTAATGGCGGGTAGAAGAAAATGGCGCAGCTTTACACCTCCAGGTTCCCCCCTCTTTTTCAGACTTATTTTTTTAGGACTTTCTAAGTACTTTTTAATGACCATTAAAACTGTTTTCTAAGGACCAAAATGAAGAAATCCCACATCTTTTTCAACATGCAATAAATAACTCCAGTTCCCGAGTATGCTCCACTAGTCCTATTGCCCATCAGGTGGGAAGAACTTCCAATATAATCTTTGGAGGACAGCCAAGGTTGGGGCCCAAAATTATTGTCTGTCTGCAGAAACGCTGAACAATTATTTCAAAATGATACCAACTGATTTCAGAAACAAGACAAACATTTTGAAAACATTTCTTCCAATATATTGTCATCCATAATTTTATACTTTTTTTTTAGAATTCTTGGACTTTTAAGTATTTAATTTTTAGCATTTTCAAAAGTTAGTACTTTTTATGTTTCATATGACCTTTACGAACACTGTACCTACCGACTCACAGTTCAGACTGTATGGCTTTTTAAAAGACGCGAATAGCGGGTAGATGAAAATGTCACGGCTTTATACGTACCGGCCCACAGTTCGGTAGTTTACCACGTAGTAGGCCACCGCAGCCGTCCGGGATGTGTTGAGTGGCGGAAGCCAGCTGATGAGCAGACCGTTACGTTGTTGGCGTACCGTCACATTGCGTGGAGGATTTGGTTTGGGACCTGGACAGGGAGAAACAATGGCATAATTATCTAAATAATAATAATCATAATTATCATAATCATCATCATTATTATGACCAGCACCACCATCATCATAATCATGATGGTGATTATGATCATCATGATCATCACCGCCGTCATCACCTCCATCACCATCATCACCACCATCATGACCATCATGACCATCATCACCACCAGCATCATCATCATCATCACCACCATCACCACAACCATCACCATGACAATCACCACGTCCATCACCATGACAATCACCATCACCGTCACCACCATCTCCACCATCACCGCCATCACCACCATCACCACCGCCATCATCATCATGATAATTAGAAAGAGGGGCACAGTGCAGTGGTATTGCCGTATTTACTTTTCCTTCAGGGTCTGGTCAAAGCTTATCTCGCAAGGCATTGTGAAAGGGGGAAGAAAACAAGGCGGACAAAGGAAGAGGTGGGAAGACAACATCAGGGAATGGACAGGTCTGGAGTTCGGCAAATCCCAGAGGGCAGTGAGGAACAGGGGGAAATGGAGAAAACTGGTTTCGAAGTCATCAGTGGTGCCCAAACAACCCTCGCAGAAAGGGAGCGATGATGGTGATGATGAAGATTAAAACAGAGATTAAAAATGTAGATGCACAGTGATAAACAAGACATAAATGTAGTCAATATTGTGAGTTATCAAATCTATTCTTTAGTTCAGACACGGCCAGTCTTGTTTGAGCTCAGTCTTGTTTGAGCTCAGCCTAATTCCAAATTAAGAACAGCTGCAAATGTTTTTAGATTACAGGATTTTACCCCTGGATGAGCAGCAGGTACGTGTAATAATCTGCCTCTGGTACTGACAATAATCTATGGCTAATTACCGACAATAATTTGTCTATGGTAATGACAATAATCTGCCTCTGATACCGGGAATAATCTGCATCTGGTACCAGCAAGAATCTGTAGCTAATTACTGACCATAATCTGCGGCGGGTACCAGCAATAATCTGCGGATGGTACCGGCAATAATATGCGGCTGGTAACGGCAATTATGTGAAGCTAATTACGGACAATAATCTATGGCTGGTATCGGCAAGATTCTGCCTCTGATACCGACAATAATATGCGGCTGGTACCGAGCAATAATCTGGGTCTGGTACCGGCAATAATCTGCATATAATTAGCGACAATAATATGCGGCTGGTACCGGAAATAGTATGCGGTTGGTACCGGCAATAATACGTAGCTAATTACTAACAATACTCTATGGTTGGTACCGGCAACAATCTGCCTCTAGTACCGACAATAATATGCGGCTGGTACCGACAATAATATGCGGATGGTACCGGCAATAATTTGCATCCATTACCGGCAATAATCTGAAGTTAATTACCGACAATAATCTGCCGCTGGTACCGGCAATACTCTGCGGCTGGTACCGGCTATAATCTGCCTCTTGTACCGACGATAATCTGTAGCTAATTACCGAGAATAATCTGTGGCTGGTACTGGCAATACTCTGTGGCTGGTACTGACAACAATCTGTAGCTAATTACTAACAATAATTGGTGGCTGGTACCGCCAATTATCTGCCTGGCACCGGCAATAATCTGCATCTGGTACCTGCGATAGTCTGTACCTAATTACTGATAATAATCTTTGGCTGGTACAGGCAATAATCTGTAGCTAATTACCGAGAATACTCTGCCTCTGGTACCGGAAATATGCTGCCTCTGGTACGGCAATAATCGGCCGCTAATTACCGACAATAATCTGCCTCCAGTATCGGCAGTAATCTGCAACTATTTACCGACAATTATCTGCAGCTGGTACCGGCAAGCAACGATGGCTGGGCCCACATGGATCTGCGACTGCTACCGACACGAATATGTGGCATGCGTGAGATAATACTTTAATACAGATGTCAGATTATTATCGCACACCGTACGAATTGGTAGCCGGTACCGGTAAGAATATGCGGCTGGTACCGGGAAGAATTTGCGACAGCTACCGGCATTAATATGCGGCAGGTACCGGCAAGAATATTTCAAGTACCAGATACATTTTAAGTACCAGATGTGTGTACCAGGTACACCGGAAGGAATCTGCGGCCGGTACCGGCAAGAACCTTTGGCCGGTACTGGCACAAATATTCAACAGTGAGAGGCACGAATCTGCGGTCAGTAGCGGGAAGAATCTGTGTCTAGTACCGGTAACAATCTGCAGCAGGTACCGGCATGAAGCTGCGGCTGGTACTGGCAGGAAGCTGGCTGGTACCGGCAGGAAGCTGCGGCTGGTACCAACATGAAACTGCAGTTGGTACCGGCAGGAAGCTCCGGCTGGTACCTTCATGAAGCTGTGGCTGGTACCGGCATGAATCTGCGGCTGGTACCAGCAGGAAGCCCCGGCTGGTACCAGCAGGAAGCTGCGGTTGGTACCAGAAAGAAGCTGTAGCTGGTACCGGCAGGAAGCTGCGGTTGGTACCAGAAAGAAGCTGTAGCTGGTACCGGCAGGAAGCTGCGGTTGGTACCAGAAGAAAACTGCGACTGGTACCGGCAGGTACTTACCCGCTGGTTCGGGCGATGCTGTGTCCTCTCTAGACTCGGATGGCCCGGATTCGGTTCCTGTAGAAAGGAGAAAGTGGCAGTTACTCATTACTCTGTCACTTCTTACACCAGCAGGCACTCCGGGGTCACCATGGTTACCCACTGGACGCCACCGGGTAGCTCAGCTTCTCTACCACCCCGGAACATATACATACACATACACACACACACACATACACACATATATATATATATATATATATATATATATATATATATATATATGTATATAATTATATATATATATAATTATATATATATAATGTAAATATATATATATATATGTATATACATATATATATATATATATATATATATATATATATATGCATATGTATACATAGATACAGTGCATATATATATATGCATCCATATATACATATACGCATGTATGTATATATACATATCCACATACATAATTTATATATCTATATACATATAACCCATCAACACAAATATACATATACATATGTATACATGTCCACATGTCCACATGTCTTTTGTTCACCAATGACTTTCATGTGTTTGCCAAAGTTTTCCCTCTGTCTAGCAATGACTTTCATACGTCTACTAATGACCTTCTTATGTCTTCAAATGACCTTCTTCACTCTATAAATGACCTTGATCTGTAAATGCCTTTCTTGTCTACCAATGACTTCCATATATCAACTAATGACTTTCTTGTCTCTACCTGTGACCTTGTGTTCGCTAATGACCTTCTTGCATCTACAAATTACTTTCCGGTCTGTAGCAATGGTTTTATTCAGCAAACAATTGACTTCACTGTGTCTAGAAATGTCTCAATTCTATCAACTAATGATCTTCTACCAAGGACACTGTTATTTCCACTAATGACTGTTGTATTTTGGCAAAGACTTAGTTGTATTTGGCAATGCCTTTACTGTATCTGGCAATGACTTTCTTGTGCCTACATATCCATTTCTTGTATCTACAAATAACATTTCTTTTGTCTACCACTGACATTTCTCTGACTACAAATGCCTTTATTTTTTCTACCGATGACTTTCTTATATCTAAAAATATTTTTTTTCTACCAATGACTTTCTTGTGTACACAAATTACTTAGTTGTATCTACAAATGACTTTCTGGGATCTATAAATGATTATTGCGCCTATATATTACATATCTTCACATGGAATCGTTATGAAGCAATGAACAACAACATGTAAACGTAAAAAAAAAAGAACCTTTTGAAGGTTTGCCTACAAGGTTTATCTCAATTTTTGGATTCGTGTTTTCTTCAGTTCAATTTCAGTACTAGGCATCAGATGCCACCTAGTGGAAAACACAGGAATTATAGTCAATAGCCAATTAGGTTAGTAGGTCATGCCACATATAATATACACCTAGCTGTAGTGCAAATATTCTTCAAGTCAGTAATTTTATCTGAATGAACAAATTAAGAATAGCTCCCTTTCAGGGTAACTGACATTCCTAAACTGCTGAAAAGCAGGTTTTAATTTGAGAGAAAAACAGGCATCCGAAATTACTTGATCATTTAATTTGCTTAAATTAATTAGTTTTTACAATATCCAGTTTGAAACGTGACATTTTTCTGGGGATAAATGGCAATGTGCACTACATAATTTATTAAATGAAAAACGAATGTAGCAACATTTATAGAATTTAAAAAAATATTTTTCACAGCTGAAAAAAGGGAACATCTGTGTAAGTCTCAGTCAACATTCCTGTCTTTTAACCGGACTAAATAGAAGAGGCTGTGAACAGGTGATCCTCCAAATACATCTTTTATAACGCGTAACATTACCGTGGGCACCTAGATACAGTTAAACCTATGTTGCTCGCTCAAAAAGATCAAAATATAATTTCAAGTACTGACTACCCTCCAACTATCCGATACATTTGAAATACTGATACATTTCAAGTATCGGGTACATTTCTTCAAGTATCGGTACATATATTGTACCATATACATCTCAAGTATCAAATACATCTCACAAACGCAGGACACTTTCAAGTACCAGGTACATTTAAAGCGCTGGATACATTTCGTGTGTTGGATACATTTAATGTGATACATTTAATGTACAAGATACATTTAAGTACCGGATACATTTCAAGTACTAGATACATTTAATTTACCGAATACATTCCAAATATCGGATACATTTAAAGTACCAGCTACCTTTAATGTCCCGAATACATTTTGAGTACCAAATACATTTTAAGTATCAGATACTTTCAATGTACGAAATACATTTCAAGTACCACCTACCTTTTAAGTACCAGCTAGTTTTTTAATGTACCAAATACATTGCAAGTGCCATTTACATTTTAAGTTCCAGATATTTTAATGTACCGAATCCATTGCAAGTGCCATATACATTTTAAGTGCAAGCTACTTTGAATGTACCAAATACATTGAAAGTGCCATATACATTTTAAGTACCATATACTTTAAATGTACCGAATACATTGCAAGGGCCATGTACATTTTAAGTACCAGATACTTTTAATGTACCCAATACATTTCAAGTACCACCTACCTTTTAAGTACCATATACTTTAAATGTACTGAATACATTGGAAGTGCCATATACATTTTAAGTACCAGATACTTTTAATTTACCCAATACATTGAAAGTGCCATATACATTTTAAGTACCATATACTTTAAATGTACCGAATACATTGCAAGGGCCATATACATTCTAAGTACCAGATACTTTTAATGTACTGAATACATTTCAAGTACCAAATACATTTTAAGTACCAGTTACTTTTAATGTACCAAATACATTGCAAGTGACATATACTTTTTAAGTACCTGCTACTTTTAATGTACCGAATACATTGCAAGTGCCATATACATTTTAAGTACAAGATCCTTGTAATGTACCGAATACATTTCAATATCCGATAGATTTCAAGTAGCGGCCATATTCCGAGTACCATACACATTAAATGTACCGGCCACATTTCAAGTACCAATTACATTTCAAATACCACATATATTTCAAGTTTTCGATACATTTAACATACCTTGTGCATTTCATGTGCAAGATACATTTTGAGCTCTGGATACATTTCATGTATCCAAACGAGAAAAAGTGCATGGGAACATATTAATGTGATATCCGCTTTACAAATTGAGCTAAGCTCTTTACACGGTGGCAATAATTGAGTTACTTTGAATTTAAAAACAAATCCTTTGCTGTCATTTGCATAACAAAAGAAGAGAAAATGGCAGTCGACTATATTTGAAAGCACTTGGAGAGAAGCAACATTGTGTATTTTAGTTCAGAGCAGTTATTTTTTTTGTTTAGTCAAAAATGTAAATGTCATTCACACCTTCCTCATACTACGCCACTAGTCAGAGAACATTTCTACTAAACATGCGGTGAACAAGGCAGTTTTAAAAGAGACTTCGACAAAATGATTGAATAAGCGAGTAAATAAAAAATATAAAAAATTTCACGAAAGCAATTTAACCGACATGTCAAGTTGGTAATATGGATGTGATGACAACATTATCGAAGACAAGTGAATGTCGCTGCAGCATGCAAACAAAAAAGGGGGGAGTGAGTCTGATTTTTGTGCAGATATAATTATTAAAACCCTCACTTCAATTTTTCATATTTTTAGTTGTTGCAATTCCTAATATAAAATGCACATTGACAATGCCGATAGCAATAATAAGCAGTTACTGCTACGACATGGAGCTGAATGCCCGAGGGTTCCATTGCCATGAGTACTGACAAAGAAGGAAACCAAAGTCAATGCGCATTCCGGAGCCCGAAGTATATATTAGGCTGATATTGTGCCCATTGAATGACTTGAACATTCCCAGCTTTAATACTTTTATCAGTAGAAATGTAAATGTAAATGTAATTTTAGCCCCACAAAACTAAATAAGCCAGCCACAGCAAAATACCCAGAATGTTAGTCTGCTATCAGTTTTATAAATGTAGTTTAGCTGAATTGTTCAACATTGCAATGTCTATGTCAGATACAGTGTGTTATCAACATTATAATACA
>CM059202.1:25237190-25239690 GCA_030323885.1 Branchipolynoe longqiensis | reverse complement strand
CAATATTAAAAAAAAAAAAAAAAGTCAGTTAGGGCGGAAAAGAAATATGGTAGCTACAAATCAGAGCAAAGACTAGGTAAATTAATTATCTTTCTTTCATGTTTGGGCATCTTATTCGGCTTCTATGCATTATGTAAGCTAAGTTCCAATTTTATTTTAAGTCATTTGACTCCTCAGTTATTTCAAAACCATTACCTATTTCTGTTTATGTTCATTACTTCGGTTATTGTTGGTATATTTCATCTTATTCATGCATAATTTAAAACGAGGCTGGTGTGGATTGCCAATTTGGTATGGGTTCGATAATAATAAATGAGGGTTGGGTGTGGGTTTACATCCCAGCAACATCTGAGGTCATAGCAGGATGGGCACTTCACCGACTTGCGACAGTACGCTTTGTTGTTTTGTTTGTTGGAGTTTTATGTCCTGGCAACATCTAAGGTCATATCAGGACGGGTACCGACTTGTGACGGTGTACAGTCATGGCAACTTTATAGTGCTGCCCCACTGAGAAATCCGGATGTCGGCACCATGACCCGATATCCCACTCAGTCACATTATCCTGACACTGAGCCAACCAGTCCTTGCCCTATCCTATTAATGATGACCGCCAGGATAGAAAGCGACAAGCATCAATTTTAAAGTCATTGGTTTGACTCGACCGGAAACGGAACTCCCGACCTTCCGCACGTGAGGTCCGCGCTCTGCAGATTAGGCTACCGCGCACGGTGCGAGAGTACGCACTCCTGGCATTGCCACACTGGGAGATCAGGCCACCAGCATCATGACCAGTTGTCCCACTCAGTCAGTAACGTGGGTCACCCTCCATAGCCATAACCATACACCCGCGATGGTGGCGCCACCAACCACGATGCCAGCAAACTCCGCTGTGAATCCGCCCACTCGGTGGAACCACCCTATGTCAGAACTAAGAACTAAATCCGAACCCCGTAAGTGGCGCCTCTGCTGTGATTCCCACCGAAAGTGGTCATGTGACCATGGCTAAACCTTTGCGCTCACAACCGACTCAGCCACCAACCAATCAGCGTCTGTCCATAACTTTACTCACCCGCCTACATCTCTGCTAAGGACATGTATGTGTAGGGTTGAGCATTGTTTGAGTCTGGCCTGCGGGGCTGGGTCGGATAAATCAGAATGCTAACTATTACACCCGAACCCGGTCTAGCAGTCCCCACCATCTGCTCGGTGGAGCCACCTTGTGTCAGAACTATGAACTAAGTCCAAACCTAGCAGGCGGTGCCTCTGCTTTGATTCCCGCCAAAAGCGGTCATGTGAAAATGGTTAAGCCTTTTCGCTCACAACCGACTCAGCCACCGACCAATCAGCATCTGTCCATAACTTTACTCACCTACCTACATCTCTGCTAAGGACATATGTGGGTAGGGTTGAGCGTTGTTTGAGTCTGGCCTGCGGGGCTGGGTCGGATAAATCAGAATGCTAACGATTACACCCGAACCCCGTCTAGCAGTCCCCACCATCTGCTCGGTGGAGCCACCTTGTGTCAGAACTATGAACTAAGTCCAAACCCAGCAGGCGGTGCCTCTGCTTTGATTCCCGCCAAAAGCGGTCATGTGAAAATGTCTTTTCACTCACAACCGACTCAGCCACCGACCAATCAGCGTCTGTCCATAACTTTACTCACCCACTTACGTCTCTGCTAAGGACATACCTGGGTAGGGTTGAACGTTTGAGCCCGGCCTGCGGGGCTGCGTCGGATTAATCAGAACACTAACCATCACACCAGAACAACGTCTAGCAGCGCCCACTGCCCACTCGGTGGAGCCACCTTGTGTCAGAACTAAGAACTAAGTCCGATCCCCGCAGGTGGCACCTGTGGTTCGATTCCTACCAAAAGTGGTTACGTGACGATGGCTAAACCTTTTCACTCATAACCGACTCAGCCGATCAACCAATGTCCATGCATAACTTCACCCACCCACCTTCAGCTCTGCTGCAGACATACATGGCTAGGGTTGAGCATTTGAGCCCAGTCTGAGGCGGCTGGGTCGGCTAAATCAGAATGCTATCCATTACAATACCGCTTTACACCCAGCGTGCCACTGCCTTCGTGCAATATTAACAATGGACTTGGTCTTCGTGGTTAGTTCTATTAGTCACCACTAGTCAGGACTGGCGCCTTTTTCCTAGCCTAGTTCACTGCGTTTAGTCAAAGGGGGCGCCACACTCCCTAAACCTTACCTGGATGATGCTTGCAAACAATTACATAGACAGACCCAGATTCGTTATATTACCTATCACAGTTGCATCGTCCGATGAATTTCTTCAATTATTTTTATGAAATTTATTGCAATAATCTTCTTCATTTTAATTAACTAAACATCTAACAACCAGTAACCGGACTCACCCCAGCTTTACTTATTTACAATTAGGATGATTAACTATGACCAGTCTTGGTTTGTCATATCTTGAAACAACCTATTCTTTAGGATTTATTTATGGCACAACCACCATTGAGGCT
>CM059202.1:25115798-25236691 GCA_030323885.1 Branchipolynoe longqiensis | reverse complement strand
TTAGATATTGGTGCATTAACAAGTGATTTGGGACAGCATATATAGAATAATCAGTGAATTTACTACCTCATCCTACTTTGAGAAACCCATCATACAAGGAAGCCATTAATCAATTAGGTCAATCTCGTGGCCTCAGTAGCCTTGAGCCTCATTTCAAGTACCTAGTCAGGTTCCAGGATGTCCAGTAGTAGTATTGCTGGCACCATTGCCTGGGTTGATATAAAGTTGCATGGCATTTTTTATTTTTTATTTTTGGTACATTAGTTGTTTAAGCAGGGGAAATTTCAGTCATAGACGACTGGTCTTCCTCATTCCACTGCTGGATGATAGAAAGCTTGAGCCTACACTTTTACCGACCCAAGGGATTTTTAACCTCCCACACCACATAGACATGGTATGAGAGCAACCGGCCTTTGATGACGCTGTAAGTTATACACAGCGGTGGAAATTAAATAATTGTTACAGATCTGAATAAGAGTGATGTAATAATTATGTATATTATTATCCAGGAACAATACGTTTGATAATCATTAGGTCAGTCCACATCACGTGCCAAGAAACAAATCATGGTGCAATGGCGCCATCAGTAGAAAAAAAAGGTACCCAGGCTATATTTTATTTAGGTCATTCCACATCACGAGGTCATTGCGAGATGTCAATACATGTCATAACGAGATGACTTTTGAGAAGCTTGTCGAAAGCATTTTGAGTTCTTTCAGCTCCAATTGCTTCAAAACTAGACATTTTCCTCAAAATTACTCCGGACTAATGATTAGTAAGTTGTCATGATCAATTTGATATATTTATCTAAAAAATAAAATAAAAATACAGACGCCATCGGACCATGGAACTTTAAGTATTTATGCTACATAGAAGGGTATACTAAGTCAATTAAATGAACCTGTTAGTGCTGAAGCGCATGTGGTCAGAGCTTTCTTACAAGCATGCCAACATCAATTTAGCATGTTAAAGCCTGGTACACACCTCCCGTATACGATTCACGCACTAAAACTGCACTGCCTGACACGACCCATCACAACCCGACCCGTCCCGTTTCCTGACTAAGTTTTAGTCGGTTTCAGTCTTTAGGTGTGTGACCCCCCTCCCGTTTCAACCCGACCCGTCCCGTTTCCCGACTAAAAACTGCCCGATTCATTTTTCGAATCCCGTACACACCTCCCGTATAAGACCCAAGACTGAGTTTTAATACGCGAATCACAAGGCTCAGGTGTGTTAGGGGGTCACACACCTAAAGACTGAAACCGACTAAAACTTGAACTTTAGTCGCGAAATGGGCAGTTTTAGGTTTTATATGGGAGGTGTGTGTCGGCCTTTACACTTAAAATACCTCTCAAGTCGGTCTAACCAGACGGGATGGCCGAATGAGTTAGAGCCCCTGTCTCCCATGTTGGTAGACCATGAGATCGTGGGTTTGAACCCTGGTCAAGTCAAACCAATGACTTAAAAATTGATACTTGTCGCTTCCTAGCTAGGCACTCGGCATTACTAGGATAGGGCAAGGACTGGTTGGCTCAGTGTCAGGATAATGTGACTGAGTGGGATACCAGGTCATGGTACTGCTGGCCTGGGCTCCCAGTGGGGCAGCACTATAAAGTCGCCATGAGGGTGCACTGTCACAAGTCGGTACCCGTCTTTATATGACCTTAGATGTTGCTAGGATGTAAAACAACAACAAACAAAACAAACTCAAATCAATCATTTAAACTCAAATTTACTTTGACCTAAGTAGGATAGATCGGTTGGTTGTTGGAGTTTTACGTCCTGGCAACATCTAAGGTCATATCAAGACGGGGGAGTAGGATAGATTATAACAAACCACTTACTATTTTTATCTCAGAAAATGATAGAAACTCAAAACTATCAGACTATGCAACTTTAGTCGCTACTGTAGTGGTCCATAACGAACCCCACTACCACATGATGGCAGTCTTAACTGCGCTGACCCTTGCTAATAAGAAGTATCAGCAGGTGGCAGCACGCTAATACGGGCAGTCCTAATGGTGTACTGTTCCACCCACGACTATCGGCCACCCCACCCCCCCATGGGAGGCTATATGTGACCCAGTTGGGCTGTGGAAGGTCACTTCTATTCTAACGATGGCGGAATAAACCAGGAGTGAACCCCAATGTTTGAAGCAACTGCAGAGATACCTCTTCATTCAGCATCCAAAGCACAAAGCAGTCCACCATATCAGTAACTTTTATTCACAAATTTCCACCATGGTTATTTCTCTTCGTTCATGGATTATTTTGTTTTGAGAATTGACTCTGTTTCATGGTTAGTGTTATTATTTCTGTTCACAGGTGACTAGCCGAAATTAAACTTATTGGACACTGCATTGCAACCAAAGCAAGAGCAGCCAGGACAGCAGGTGATAGATACGCAGCGCAGCAAACTGAAAGCGGGGTGCACACAGACTGGTGACGTCATCAAAGTGTAAAATATTCTGATAAAATGCATTGGTGGGGGAATGCAAATGGTCTATAATGGTAAATGGTAAATAGTGCCAGGTGCATGAATGTATTTATGTAGTTGCTGGTGATCCTTTACTTATGGTTAATAGTCATTGTGTATTAGGTAGATAGTGTGAAGGAGGCACTAGAGCTAGTGTGTAAGGGGCACTTGGAGCTCTACTCACTACCCCCTTCCACCCTCTGTTAGTCACGGATCACCACACACTCAGCTCAGGCAGGTAATGGCCAAGCAGCCACACCGCATGGTGGTGGTGGGCAGATCACTGTAGCCATGGTGACACAAGAATGCTTGATGTTCATTGGTGGAACTGTAAATGCTTGATTCTCATTGGAGAACACGGTCAGGTGGTATGCCATACCAGATCCATGTACCACTATATAATAATAAACTTGAGGCCATTGTCTCTCTCTCTACTTTCATTCTTTATACTCTTCCTTTCTCTTCTTGCCTGTATTGCTTTCATTATAGCCTGCCTACAAAAACCACAGATTCCAGCTGAGGAATTTACAAAAGGTTGTGTGTGTGTGTGCTACGCGTTCTCATCACCCATACCTGCTACTTTGATACAGTGTTTCCTCCTGCCTAGGTTCTGTCCAAGTGGCACTAGTGCCATATGAAATTACTAGAATACAGTCTGGTGTTAAGACCGGCATTTCGCGTACTGAATTTCGCTGGTCCCTCACGAAGGACTAAAGCTGGGATCCAGAAGGCCGGGTCACAGCCCTCCCCTCACATCTCACCGCACTCCTCGCCACAACCGCCGCATCCCTCACATCTCTGCCGCCGCCCTCCCCCCCCCCCCCCCCCCCCCCCCACCTTCGCCGCCCATCTCAACCTCCCTCACCACCTCCATCGGAAGTCGCCTGCCCGCAATCGTTCTTTCGTTCTTTCGTTCGATCTTTAATTCTGAGTTCCACTAAGGAGACCCAACCTCAGCACATATATCTACAACATGCTCTGTCATTTCATTAGCTATATATATGTATATGTACAGTAAAGCCTCTCTAATTCTAAACCAATCACCTTCACATATCGGCCACTCCCCTATACCGATCGCTTTATTTGGGTCCCAAACGATCGCCCATACAATACCATTATACCGATTGAGATACTCGCTAAACCGACCACCTCTTAAACGGAGCATTTAAAGTGTTCCCATGGTCACTCGATTTAGAGAGGTTTCACTGTATATTTATATCTATACATATATATATATATATGCAAGATTAATGACATCACATTCAGTGCCATGCATAGGACATGGCATATCGTAAGCAAATTGATGGTGTCATCAGTAATGCAGGACACACACACCAAACATTCTTAACCAAAGTTACTTCAAACCAAATGTGGTTACGCTAAGAACTGAACACAGTTGCACACGTAAGCTAATGACGTCATGCAGAGGGTGCGATACACACACACATGAACAAGTGACGTCACATACCGATCATCCCGGATCGTGCTGCGTCACACACGGGTAATTAGGTCATTAATCACAAACTGTCTCAAAGCTCAAAATTCTGTAGCAGAAACTATTTGTTTTCCTTTCTTTCCCATTTTTGTTCGGGGGGGATTTGTTGTTGAAGCTTTGAACTCACATAGAGGTCATTAAAGAATTGAATGGAGGATCAGTGAAACATTGAACGTACATAGAGGTCAATAAAGAACTGAATGGAGAAATCAATGAAGCTTTGAACTCAGATAGAGGTCACTAAATAACTGAATGGATGATCAGTGAAGCTTTGAACTCACATAGAGGTCACTAAAGAACTGAATGGAGAAATCAGTGAAGCTTTGAACTCACATAGAGGTTACGAAAGAACTGAATAGAGGACGAGTGAAGCTTTGAACTCACATAGAGGTCACTAAAGAACTGAATGGAGGATCAGTGAAGCTTTGAACTCACATAGAGGTCACTAAAGAACTGAATGGAGGATCAGTGAAGCTTTGAACTCACATAGAGGTCACTAAACAACTGAATGGATGATCAGTGAAGCTTTGAACTCACATAGAGGTCACTAAAGAACTAAATGGAGGACCAGTGAAACTTTGAACTCACATATAGGTCACTAAAGAACTGAATGGAGAAATCAGTGAAGCGTTGAACTCACATAGAGGTTATTAAAGAACTGAATGGAGGATCAGTGCAGCTTTGAACTCACAGAGAGGTCACTAAAGAACTGAATGGAGAAATCAGTGTAGCTTTGAACTCACATAGAGGTTATTAAAGAACTGAATGGAGGATCAGTGCAGCTTTGAACTCACATAGAGGTCACTAAAGAACTGAATGGAGGATCAGTGAACCTATGAACTCACATAGAGGTCACTAAAGAACCGAATGGATAAATCAGTGAAGCTTTGAACTCACATAGAGGTTATTAAAGAACTGAATGGAGGATCAGTGAAGCTTTGAACTCACATAGAGGTCACTAAATAACTGAATGGAGAAATCAGTGAAGCTTTGAACTCACATAGAGGTCACTAACGAACTGAATGGAGAAATCAGTGAAGCTTTGAACTCACATAGAGGTCACTAATGAACTGAATGGAGGAAGGCAGGAAGGGAATGAAGGCAAGAGAGGAAGAGAAGAGAGGAAGGGAAGGAGCTAGAGGACAGGATGAGGGAAGGAGGGAAGGAGGGAAGGAGGAAAAGAAGAGGGAGGAACGAGG
This sequence comes from Branchipolynoe longqiensis, assembly GCA_030323885.1. Lineage (NCBI taxonomy): Eukaryota > Metazoa > Annelida > Polychaeta > Phyllodocida > Polynoidae > Branchipolynoe > Branchipolynoe longqiensis. Next base: position 25,231,521 of record CM059202.1, on the reverse strand, counting down.
GGGAGGAGCGAAATTTTAATGGCCTCTTTACATTTGTATTAATTAGTAACTTTCGGGCACTAAATGAGCACATGAAGCACATACACATGCACACCGAAAAGATTTTGCATCATTCTTGTAACCATAATACTTGCACTAGTGTATGATTTAAACCATTCTTGTCTATTATATCCCACATGATAGTGAGAGGATCATTTATTTAGATTTATGTTGTTTATATTGTTATTATTACTATATTTACTGTTTACATAGCCAAATCTGATTTGGTATATTATAAGTCTGAATAAGCCACCTCATATTACCTGATGGCAACCCACCCAACAACTGACGAGGATCAACTATTACTTATCCGCAAATGCTTTGGTAGGTTATAAGTCTGTATCATATCTATAACATCTCATTTGCAATCCCTGGTGGTCACGCAACCAAGTACTGTCGAGGCTGAAACTATTAGTATTACTTATCCACTACTGATTTAGTATTCTATAAGTCTGTATCAGGATGTCTACAGCACCTTGTATTCCCAGGTGGTCATCCATCTAAGTACTGACAAGTCTCAACTATTACTCATTCACTACTGATTTGGTATTATATAAGCCTGTATCAGGATGTCTACAACACCTTGTATTCCCAGGTGGTCACCCATCTAAGTACTGACAAGTCTCAACTATTACTCATTCACTACTAATTTGGTATTATATAAGCCTGTATCAGGATGTCTACAACACCTTGTATTCCCAGGTGGTCACCCATCTAAGTACTGACGAGTCTCAACTATTACTCATTCACTACTGATTTGGTATTATATAAGCCTGTATCAGGATGTCTACAACACCTTGTATTCCCAGGTGGTCACCCATCTAAGTACTGACGAGTCTCAACTATTACTCATTCACTACTGATTTGGTATTCTATAAGCCTGTATCAGGATGTCTACAACACCTTGCATTCCCAGGTGGTCAGCCATCAAAGTACTGATGAGGCTCAACTATTACTTATCCACTACTGATTATAATTATATACAACACCTCGCATTCTTTGGTGATCACCCATCCAGTTACTGACGAGGCTCAACTATTATTGACCAACGACTCATTTAGTAGGCTCCTGTATTAGGATGTCTACAGCACCTTGTATTCCCGGGTGGTCACCCATCCAAGAACTGATAAAGCTCAAGATTGCTGAACTTTAGTGATTAAATAAGAACCACTGCCTCAAATGTGATTCTATCATTATATTTTGGGGGATTTTTGTTGTTGCTGTGACAATTTCTTGGATTCATTAATGGAAGAACATGCATTAAAATGGACATGTCAGTCTGGTTATGGAGAACTAATTAGAATTTAAATATCAATCTGGTTATAGAGAACTACTATAGCCGTGTTCACGCGGGCAAAATGTGAAGCGAATTAGACAAGGCGAACTAAAGGAGTCAAATTAGGCGCCCGTTCACACGGGCAGTACTTGGGGCTGGAAATCGATATCTGCGCATGAGCAAGCCCAGCCTGACCAGCGCCAGTTTGGGTTCGTCGATGTCGGCCGAGAGAGTGTGGGTTCGACCTAGATATGTATTTAATGAATCGTATTGATTTGGAACGGTCAAAACTTCTGCTGGGCAGTGAAACCCTAAAAATAAATGCTGAAAAAAATATCTGTGCATAGATAGCGGTTTATAGACCAAATTATAGCATATAGTTCGATGTGCTTAGTCCGCATCACGTAAGTCGGTTGCGTCCACACAGGCAAAATTATCCACATCACAGGAATCGACTCATGTAGACTACCTCGCTTAGGTGGTTTACATTATCCGGATCACGTGAATCGAATCAGCCCTAATCCGCCTCAGACTTGCGTTCACACGTGAAATGTGAGGCGAACTATACAAGTCGCTTTCTACGAATCGATTTACATTGCCCGTGTGAACACGGCTTAAGAATGTACATACAAGTCTATTTATAGAGAACTAATTAGAATCAGCATATCAGTCTATTATCGAGGACGAAGTATGTTGTTGGTTCAGCTGATTTGGGCTAGCTGCATATATTGTAAATAACTGTATTGTCACATGGCTGGAAGACCAGCGCCACGGCGCTGACAAAAGACTTTATTCAATGAATAAACTATATTTACAAAAAAAATAAAAAAGTAGAATGTACATATCAGTCTATTTATCAAGGACTAATTAGAATGTACATATCAGTCTATTTATCGAGAGCTAATTAGAATGTACATAACAGTCTATTTATAGAGAACTATGTAGAATGTACATATCAGTCTGATTATAGAGAACTAATTACAGTATAACCCCGTTAAACCAAACATGAAGTGACCCTAGACATCTTTTTGGATTAACCGATCATTGGCTTAACCAAGCTTTGGCGTGGACTTTGACTTTGAGTAAGCATCTATTGCACATGTAATATACAATGTATATGGACACTTTGATTATTGTTTGTTATGTATGTACAGTATATCCCCATTAAACCAAGCTCGGTTAAACCAAATGATCGGTTAATCCAAACTTTTTTCGGCAGTCTGGCAAAATACTACCATTTATCATGTAAAAAGTCAGTGGGGTCTCAGATGACCTTGTAACCACAGGAAAGTTTGGTTTAACCATACCGGAGTGGCCTGTGGTCTGACAATTTTGTTTGGATTAACCGATAATTTGGATTAACCGGCTTTGGTATAACCAACTTTTTGATATGATAAATCCTAGTGTTTTGCCGGGCCACCGAAAAAAGTTTGGATTAACCGATCGTTTGGTTTAACTGACCTTGGTGTAATGGGTTTATATTGTAGAATGTACATATCAGTCTATTTATCAAGAGCTACTTAGAGTGTACATATCAGTCTATTTATAGAAACCTAATTAGAATCCTCATATCGGTTTGGGTACAGATAACTATTATAGAGAACTAATTAGAATGTAGATATCGGTCTATTTATAGAGAACTAAGTAGAATATTCATATCAGTCGAAGTACAGAGAATTAATTAGAATCTAGATATCGGTCTATTTATAGAGAACTAAGTAGAATGTATGTATCAGCCTGATTATAGAGAACTAAGTAGAATGTACATATCAGTAATTATAGAGAACTAATTAGAATGTAGATATCAGTCTATTTATAGAGAACTAAGTAGAATGTCCATATCAGTCTAACTATAGAGAATTAATTAGAATCTAGATATCAGTCTATTTATAGAGAACTAAGTAGAATGTATGTGTCAGCCTGATTATAGAGAACTAAGTAGAATGTACATATCAGTAATTATAGAGAACTAATTAGAATGTAGATATCTAATATATCGGTTTATTTAGATATCGGTATATTTATAGAGAACTAAGTAGAATGTATGTATCAGCCTGATTATAGAGAACAAAGTAGAATGTACATATCAGTCTAATTATAGAGAACTAATTAGAATGTAGATATCTAAGATATCGTTCTATTTAGATATCAGTATATTTATAGAGAACTAAGTAGAATTATCTATTAGCCTGATTATAGAGAACTAATTAGAATGTAGATATCTAATATATCGGTTTATCTAGATATCGGTCTATTTATAGAGAACTAAGTAGAATGTATGTATCAGCCTGATTATAGAGATCTAAGTAGAATGTACATATCAGTAATTATAGAGAACTAATTAGAATGTAGATATCAGTCTATATATAGAGAACTAAGTTTGTTTGTTTGTTGTTGTTTTACGTCCTAGCAACATCTAAGGTCATATCAGGACGGGGAGAACTAAGTAGAATGTCCATATCTTTCTAACTATAGAGAATTAATTAGAATCTAGATATCGGTCTATTTATAGAGAACTAAGTAGAATGAACGTATCAGCCTGATTATAGAGAACTAAGTAGAATGTATATATCAGTCTAATTATAGAGAACTAATTAGAATGTAGATATCTAAGTAGAATGTACATATCAGTCTAATTATAGAGAAGTAATTAGAATGTAGATATCAGTCTATTTATAGAGAACTAAGTATAATTTATATATCAGCCAGATTGTCCATGTTGCTCTGTAACATGGGTAATTCTGACGCGGAGGCGGGCTGCTGGTGGCGCCTCCTATCATATGAAACTCGAACTCACAACCCTAGCGGATGCCAGCCGAACTGGCCAGAACGCCTCCAGCCGCGCCGATGACCAACACTTAGAACCAAGACGCCGCTCGGACAACACGAGCTGACCTCCCGACTAATTTTCTCTAGTTGTACGCACAGCAAGATGCCGAAAGCAAACAAAAGACAAAGGAAGGAACCCGAAGATGACGCAGACACACCGCCTACCACACCCAGGGCACGAGGACGACCCCGCTCAGTTGTCAACAAACCCGCCGCTGCCAAAAAAGCAGCCGAAACCGACAACAACCAAACCGCCACCCGGCAGAACACCCCCCAGGAGCAACTCGACATCATTAAACAAACAATAGCCGACACACTGGCTCAGCAACTACAAGTCGCCACCACCGGACTACTCGACAGGATGGAAGCAGTCGAGCAAAACATGAACAAGAGGAAACGCTCCCCCAGCATTACCGTGATAGGGGAGGAATCAGCCAGGCAGGAGGCACGCACCGCTACAGCGAACACCAGGAGGCCCCGCTCTCAGCGCCGGAGCTCAAGCGAATCGGATAACGAACCCACGAGGCGCGCACCACGCCCCCATAGAAGGCGGCGCACACCGGATAATGAAATCGACAGGAGATCAACCGACAGGAGACACAGGAGGCATTCCCCAACGTACTACGCCCCAGTTAGGGATCAGGAAGCTAGCCGCACGAGGACGAGCAGGAGCCGTTATGATCGACGCTCGCATTCCTCGGACAGGGAGCTGGACAGCCGCGAGGCGATCGACAACCTGTTGCAGATGGCCGGAGACAACTACAGCAAAAAATGAGGTAGGGGGCAGCTGATGCCACACTTGTTTGTGATACGAGGGGATAGGAAGGGAAAGGTAGGACTTGCTGAGAGTACGTGGCTTGAGTACTACTCCGCGCTTAGCAGAATGTGCAAAGACCCAGTGGTACCAAAGGACTGGGCCGGACCGATACGTGAGCACATGGAACAGATTGCCAACATGGCGGCGGATTGGGACTGGCCCACCTGTCTAGCGTGGTCGGAGAAAATCTTCACCATGATAGAGGACGGACACCTGCCCAGGGCCTGGAGGGACACCCACGCAATTAAAGACGTGCAGAGGGATGCCTGCCTAACCGGTACACGGGGCACGCATGCGAAAAAACCAGCTAGATATACCGCCACCTACGCAGGACACACCCACCGATCGGACGAAGCCAGCAGCTCCTCCCGGCAAGAGCCCACCGCCGCAGCGGCCACACCCCAGTACCGACGCCAGGACTTTAACGCGGATACCGATGGCAGGCCATGTCATAAGTGGAATTGGGGAGGAGACTGTGGGTTTACCGCAACCCATGGGCTCATGCCTGATAGGCTTGTGCATTTGTGTGGCTGGTGCGCAAATAAGTACCACAAGGCTAATGTTCACAAGGAGATGGATTGCAACAACAAACGGAGGCAACAAGACAGGAAGGCAGCGGCGGCCGGAGGAGACGACAACCAGAACCAGGATTTTCATTAAGCGGCGGAGAGCGGCATGGAGGAGACGCCGAGACCCCCCCCGCCACTCCTGCAAAAACTGACGAATACCTCAGCTCACACCGAAGTAAGAACAAAATTGCATTTGTTGACGAGAACTCGCCCCGCCCCCCTGTGCCCGCCGCCCTGCCGCCGCCTGATCGTGTTGTTGTTGTCCCGAGTGTTTCCCCCCCTGACCCCGGAAGCGCCCAGTTACCCGTACTCCCAACCCCCGGATTTAACCCGGAAGCACCTGCTTACCCGAGCCCTCACCCAATCACAGCCCCCCTAACTAACCCGGAAGTCACTAGTTACCCTGCAGCCCCGCTGTCCCCCGGCACCCTGGAGAAGGCCCGCACCATGACTAAACCGGAAGCACCCAGTTACCCCGCGTCCCTTGAGACTCAAGGCGGGAAACAGATACCGGAAGCCGCACGTTACCCACCCCCCAACCACCACGATAAAAATGTAAACACTGGCCCCGCCCACCCCCCGCCAGTGACTCAACCCCTGCCCGCCTTGCCCCCCCCTCCCACACACACCGACCACGCACACACACAGGCGGAAGATACCACCAACGAACCGATACCCACACGATCTCATCATTCACCCGACACCCACCCCCGACGAACGGACGACGACAGAACCCAAGAACAAACGAACACCGGCTTCCAAGACGACCACAGCCCACAGGCCGGCACAACGGCAACGGTCAGACCGGTCGGCCTCCTCACGCTCAGACGGAGCTGCAGCCACGATCACGACCACGGCCACCCATTAGACGACCTCCTCACACGGGACGAACATGGCCAGGCAGCGGAAGACCTTGACGAGGTCTTGAACGACCATGACGCTGCACCAGTCTCGCCCTACAACCCCCCACACACCCCCCTCTCCTACAAGGGCACCCTCAACAAGATCTGGCCCACAGCCGTGCCCGGGAGCTGGGAAAACAAGACGTATCTCGATATCTACGCTCAGGTGAGGGTGACGGGCCTACCCAATCACATAGCAGCCAGGGTGCCAGTGCCCTCGGACCTGAGGATAGGGAGGTGGCGTGCCCTCCTCATCGACTACCATGACCTACAGATGGTCGACTACCTCGAGTTCGGGTGGCCCGCCGACTACGCCGCGGACCGCCCCCCCGTTCCCGTCGTAGCAAACCACAGGGAGGACCCCGCCCACATGCGATGGATTCGCGAGTATGTCGAGAAGGAGGTCAGGCTGGGAGCCTTACCTGGCCCCTTCAACGCTCCCCCCTTCGCCCCCTGGGCTCAGACCAGCCCCATGATGACCCGCCCCAAGAAAAATACCCAGGAGCGTAGGGTCATCGTGGACCTCAGCTTCCCCCGAGGGGCAAGCGTCAACGCCGGGATACGGAAGGGGTTCTACCAGGGCAGGCCCGCCACGTACACCCTCCCCGGCATTATGGACCTCGCTGAGGAGGTCATTGGTCTGGGCAGGGGTGCCTATCTCTGGGCAGCCGACTTGGCCCGGGCCTATCGACAGCTTCGGACCTGCCCCCTGTCGGTTCCCTTGCTGGGAGTGACACTCGATGGACAGTCATACTTCGACGTGGCACCCCCCTTCGGGTGCCGTACCTCCTCACTGGCCTGCGCCCGAACCACAAGCGCAGTCGTGTACCTCCTGAGGAAGAAGGGACACTTTGCCCTGTGTTACCTCGAAGACTTCGTCGGGGTGGCAGCCTCCGCCAAGTGTACCCCTCCCACCCATGCCCTGGACTGGCTGGGATACAGCATCAGTACGACCGACATGACGGTCAGAATTCCCTCTGAGAAGCTGACTGACATTATCGACGAGTGCGACCGTTGGAAGACCACAAAAAAGGCCAGCAGGAAGGACCTCCAGAGGCTGGTCGGCCGCCTACAGTATGTGGCACGGTGCGTGAAGCCAGCCAGGAGATTCATGAACCGAATCCTCGCGACCTTGCGTGCGGCCCCCTACAAGGGGAAGCACCGAGTGACACAAGACCTTGTCGACGATGTCTCCTGGTTCGTCCAATACGCGCGCTCCACCAACGGCCTGGTCCTACTCCGACCCCCCGAGAAACCGGAGTGGCTCATTGAATGCGACTCCTCGCTCCTCGCCGGGGGGGCGTTCTCCAAGACCAGTTTCATATCCGAGGTCTACGCGGAACACTACCTGGCTAGAGGACTCCACATCAACTGCCTGGAGGCGGTCAACTTGGTCATGGCCCTGCATGCCCTTGCACCAACAGACGCCCACAACTACATAATTAAGATAAACACCGACAACCAAGCATCCCAGACGGTCCTCGAAAACGGAGCCGGCAGGGACCCGATACTCTGCTCCTGCGCCAGGGAGATCTGGCGGTTCGCGGCCGTGAGGTCCTGCGCCATCCAGATTGCCCACAAGCCCGGAAAGGACCTCCAGCTGGCAGACGCCTTGAGCAGAAGACCGTTCGACACAACTGCGGCCGCCAGAGCTGACTTTGCATGCCGCCAGCTTGGCCTCGCAAGAGTCCGCACCTCCCACGACCTAAGACACCTCGACATCAACCCAGCCACTGGGAAGATCGATTAATTTGCCACTCTCTTCCCAGGTCCCCAGGACGAGCACCACGACGACATCATGGCCCTCCTGAGGGCGGGACTCGCCGAGGGCACGTGGAAAAACAAGACGGTACAGGTCACTACATACCTAAGGTACATATGCCGTCGCGCGTCCATAGCGCTGAAACCATCACATTACGACATCCTTGGATACGTCGCACACCTCGCCCGGAAACTACGATCACCCGGAGCAGTGAACAACTACGTCAGCGGAGCCAGGACCTGGGTGTCCCTGATGATGGGGAAAACCCAAGGATTCGACGCCTACCCCGTCAGCATCATCAAGCGAGGTGTGGCCAGAGCCTCCCTACACGTCCCGCACCAGGCCCCACCCCTCACCGTCCAGGACCTCAAGGATGTCGTGCAACACCTACGTGCAGCGGGCCCTGGGGCCCGGGTCTTGATCGCCGCCCTCCTGGTGGGGTACTTCACCATGCTGCGACAGGGCAATCTACTCGTCACTGGACCCGGCTCGGGCGCGCGCCACACCATCACCGGGAGGGACATGGCGGACAAGGGGGACGCGCTCTTGGTCCGGGTCCGGTCCACCAAGACTTCCAGGACGACAGCCGACGGCTACGCGGTGGCACTACCCGGGATCCCCGGCTCAACGTGCTGCCCCCTGCGGGCATGGAGGCGGTACGCCAGGCGCACTGCCATCGACCCCGCAGGCCCCGCCTTCCTGGTCCCCGGCGGGGCCCCCCTCCACGCCCGCACGCTGACGAAGGCCCTGAGGCTCGCGCTCGTGGCCCAAGGCCGCCCGCACGCCGCCTCGGTTACCCTGCATAGTCTGCGCAGGGGGGCGGCCCAGGCCTGTGCCCGGGCTGGTGTCCAGATCACCGATGTCTGCGACGTCGGGAACTGGAGGTCTTCGGCCGTCCACCAATACGTCCCCAAGGCGGCCTTCACGACGGCTCCCCAGGCACTCTCCTCCCTGTTTGGTTGAGTGCCTGGATTAGACCGGCTTATCTGAACGTTACATAGACTGGTAGACTACGACATTTAGACGCTTAACTCGGCCGACAGACTTACTCTAGAGCCGTTCACTGACATTTAGATATATAACTCCTCTTAACGCTTATCGGTTGGCTAGCGCTAAGACTTACTCAAGGCTCTTAATCACACTAGACACTTAATTATAACCTTGATATTCACAGATTGCATAGCGCCTTCTCCTGAAGGGCCCATGTCCTTTCACCTTGTTCCTTGATGACACCTGATACCATTAAATGCCATGTTATAGTAGCCCGTCTTCGCGTTTTGAATTGTCCATGTTGCTCTGTAACATGGGTAATTCTGACGCGGAGGCGGGTTGCTGGTGGCGCCTCCTATCATATGAAACTCGAACTCACAACCCTAGCGGATGCCAGCCGAACTGGCCAGAACGCCTCCAGCCGCGCCGATGACCAACACTTAGAACCAAGACGCCGCTCGGACAACACGAGCTGACCTCCCGACTAATTTTCCCCCCCACCCACCCACTATCAGGGCGGAGTGAGGGAGGGTTGAGTGCCTGGATTAGACCGGCTTATCTGAACGTTACGTAGACTGGTAGACTACGACATTTAGACACTTAACTCGGCCGACAGACTTACTCTAGAGCCGTTCACTGACATTTAGATATATAACTCCTCTTAACGCTTATCGGTTGGCTAGACTTACTCTAGGCCTCTTAACTCACACTAGACACTTAATTATAACCTTGATATTCACAGATTGCATAGCGCCTTCTCCTGAAGGACCCATGTCCTTTCACCTTGTTCCTTGATGACACTTGATACCATTAAATGCCATGTTATAGTAGCCCGTCTTCGCGTTTTGAATTATAGAGAACTAAGTAGAATGTACATATCAGTCTAATTATAGAGAAGTAATTAGAATGTAGATATCGGTCTATTTATAGAGAACTAAGTACAATTTATATATCAGCCTGCTTATAGAGAACTAAGTAGAATGTACATAATATAATCAGCCTGATTATTGGGAACTACTTATAGTGTACATATCAGTATGGTTATAGAGAATTAATTAGAATGTAAATGTCAGACTGGTTTCAGAGAACTAGTTCAAATGTACATGTCTGTAAGGTAGTAAGTCCACGATTGACCAGAGCTCAGACTCGAATGATATATCCGCTAAAGGCTGGGCTATGTGACAGAATGAGGAAAACTAGTCTCATGCAGAGACTGATATGGAAATGGTCAGTGTATGTAAAGATAGACCGTTTCTGAAAGTTATCCACTCATGTATATTATTATTAGATTCACTGTTTATTCACCTGTTACTAATTATCAAATATAAACATATTCCAAAATAAACATTTTCAACGGTTTAATTCTAACCAATAGGAGCACAGGAACCAAAAACCAACAGGATTCAGTTGAATGTAATGAGATTTTCTTGCAATCAGTTTGTCACATTTATCCAAATAAGATGAATCTAGTAGAACCTTTTAAGGGGGAATCTACTGACGACCAATGACTGAGAATATGAATTATACTGCTTTTTTTTTTACTAACAAATTAAGCATCTTTCTTTTAGAGAGAAATTAAACTTCTATTCTTTTAGAGAGAAACATAGCTTAGTATCTCTTAAGGATAGATTATTTTGCCTTTCTCTTACCAGGAAATTAAGTTTCTTTTCTCTTATGAACAAAGTACGCTTCTATTCTTTCACGGATAAATCGAGTGTATTTTTTTTTACATACAAACTAAGCTGCTTTATTCTTTTTAGAGGCATAGTTAAATGGAACATGTTTCTTTTACAGAGAGATTAAACTTTCTTTCTCATATGGAAATATCAAACTGCTATTCTTCATGGACAATTTAAATTTCCCCATCTTTTCCTAACAAATTTAACTTCTTTTCTTCCACAGACAAATTAAACTATTTTTATTCTAAGGTCAAATTTAACTTGTTTTCTTCCTCATGCAACTTAAATTGATTTTCTCATACAAACTTCACTTCTTTGCTTCTACAGTAACATTAAAATTATTTTCTCCTACAGGCAAACTTAAATTCCTTTCTTCTCCAGAAAATAGTAACTATTTTACTTTCCTTTTACAGTTCATAGCTATATATATGTTTGTTGAACCAAGGCTCAGAACCAAACTTTCCAGTAAAGAAAGTTCTTTCGTAAATGGCTTATTAATCATTTAACATTAATGCTTAAACTTTACAGAAGTACCAAACTAATTAGTGTTGTCTGATGTCGATAACATGGCTAAAGCAATCATAAAATATTCTACGTTCAGAAACAAAGTCAACACTAACATATGCATCCACATATACCTTCAAATATCATTTGCGTTAAAAATATGGAACAAAAACATGCCGAAAGGTTTTTTCGATGATCATAGAGGAATGTCCCTGTTAACGCTTGACAGCTACAAGTAGGTTCCCTGGTGATATCTTTTCCAACCCCTTTCCAAATTTTTGCTATTTACATTCATTGATCAAGCAGATTAAATTCCAATCACGAAAAATTAGTCTTCCTCATTCCACTGCTCCTTGACCTATCCTAGTAATGCTGAGTGCCAGGCTATGTAGTGACAAGTATAACTTTTAAAGTCAATGGTTTGACTCAGCCAGGGTTTGAACCTGACAGGTTCTAACCACATTGTAAAATATTCCGGTAAAACGCATTGGTGGGGGAATGCAAATGGTCTATTGTAGTAAAAGGTATATAGGGCAAGGTTCATGAATGTATTTATGTCGTTGCTGGTGATACTTTACTCATGGTCAATAGTCATTGTGTGTTAGTCAGATAGTGTGTAAGGGGCACTTGGAGCTCTACCCACTACCCCCTCCCCCCCTCTGTTAGTCACGGATCACCACACAGTCAGCTCAGGGCAGGTGGTGGCCAAGCAGCCACACCGCATGGTGGAGGTGGGCAGATCACTGTAGCCATGGTGACACAGGAATGCTTGATGTTCATTGGTGGAGCTGTAAATGCTTGATTCTCATTGGAGAATATGGCCAGGTGGTATGCCATACTGGATCCATGTACCACTATAAATAATAAACCTGAGGGTTTGGCTCTCTCTCTACTTTCACACTTTATACTCTTCCTTTCTCTTTTTGCCTGTATTGATTTCACTATAGCCTGCCTACACAAAACACAAATTCTAGCCGTGGACTTTACACCATGACCTGCCACTCAGGAAGTGGATGCTCAACTCATTGTGTAATATACAGGACAATATGTAATCATATTGTCCCTTCAGGCAGCATTGGTACCGTAGTAGATACTTTCAAGTAGATACAGATGCAGGGTAGGATTTAATGACACAAAGACACACGCACACACAACATGTGTCTTTAATTACATATTTTGAGAGCGACTTCAGTGACACCCAAGTCAAATCTCAAGCCTCACCTGCCATATACACATACACACACATATATATATATATATCCATATATATACATGCATATTGATAATTAGAAAATATTTTTTATATATATGTGAAAACATATCCTACAGATATGCTTCAAATATATATATGAATGTTTCAAACATATATACAACTGTATATATGAAAAGAGTCTGAAATTAGCAAATACATATATATTTGAAATCAATTTCAAAATATCTTTCAAATGGATACATATAGTTAAATATAGGGGCCTACTATATATTTATATGAATACAATATTTAAGAGATACATGTATGTATATGTGAATACATATAAATATATATACATACGAATACATACCTATAAATATATACAAATATATAAAAATATATATATGTGAATACACATGAGTCAGGATCACGAAAAGAGGCCAATTGGGGGAAGTTGTCGGCATCGATCATTGGATCTCGGTGTCGATCGGCATACTTATAGTTTAGCATTGACAGAAGTGTTGCAAAGTCCTTAAATTTATCCTGAATGTAAAGGTAGAGAAAATACAACAACCTTATTTGTTTCTAGGATAATTTAATATAAAACAAAGAAATGCACAACACTTTAAGAATTGCGATGCCGACATCTGTTAAAGTTGTCGGCGTCGATCATTGGATGTCAGCGTCGATCGGCATACTTATAGTTTAGCATTGACAGAGGTGTTGGAAAGTCCTTAAATTTATCCTGAATGTAAAGGTAGAGAAAATACAACAACCTTATTTGTTTCTAGCATAATTTAATAAAAAAACAAAGGAATGCACTACACTTTAAGAATTGCGATGTCGACATCTTAAATAAACCACCAATTGGCCCATTTTCGTGAGGCTGACTCATATATATTAATATATGCAAATACAAATAAAGATAGACATATTTATATAGATATATACCTCTTCAGATGAATAGATATGTAGATAAATATATACATATCTACGTACCTAAATAGGTATGTAGATATATCCATATCTATACATATATACCCATATAAATATACAGATATATACATATATAAATGTATAAATATATGTATGTTTTGTTTGTTGGGGTTTTACGTCCTGGCAACATCAATAAATTTATATGAATACAAATACATATACAAGAATAATAAATATATACATATATATAAATAGATATACAAACATGTATAAATACATATATATTAAAAACCTATTTTTCAATACCAAAAGAAATCATTACAAAACATAAGAAATCGTACCTTATGATTCCTGTGATAAAGGCAAATAGAAGTTCAGTACAAACCTTTGGTTCTTGCGGTAACTGGTTTGCTAAAAAGTCCATCACCCAAGCGGTTGCGACTGAGAATGCTGAACTGATAGATTCGGTCTGCGATGAGGTTGTAGACCGTGAGACTGGTGGCTTCTTCTGGAACCACACGCAAGGTATGCCAGTAATCCTCCCTGGTTCCACCCTGACTCCGATACCTGGAAGCGGGAGTGGCAGTGACGAGATGTAAACATGAGATGTGTGGCTTCAAAAGTCAAGGCCGTCAGTTGACACATGTCTAACTACTTCAAGAGTATGTCAGAGACAGGTTTTTGCTATCATTAGACGTGGATCTGACCACTTCGGAATTTCATGTAAATTTCAAAGTGGGATGTGAATGTGATTGCCAGGACAGATGGAATATATAGCCTAAAGTTATTTCTTTTGCTAGTAGTACAATCATTTACACATATCCAAAGTTATTTTCTTTGATAAAAGTAAATCATCATCATCATCATCATGCTGTCGGTCGCGATGCGACAAAGACTGCTTTCATTACTTGACTGTCGCTCTCCGTTTTGTGCGGTTGTACATTTGATGAAAGCTGCCTGCAAAAGTGTTGAAGTGCTGCTGGCTTTTGCAAGTTACCAGCGGCACTCTCTCGGGGAGCAAATAGAGGTTTCACACTGGGAAGAACATGTCTTTTGCTAGCAGTAGGCCTACAAATACCCACATATATATATAACATCACAACTTTCGATAGCAATGTTTCTGCTCGCCGACATATAAAGTCATGTCATTCGATATGTGTATACCATGTCATTCGTGTATTGCAAAAGTAACACTTTAAACAATTTAATGACGCCCCTAGTGCACATTGAATTTCATCATCGGCTATTGGGCATCAAACATATGGTCATTCTGACATATTTCTTAGGAGGAAACCTGCAGCCGCCACATAGGCTAATCTTTCCGATTTATAAGCAACAAGGGGTCTTTTACATGCACTTTCCCACAGACAGGATAGCACATATCACACCCTTTGATGAACCAGTTGTGGACCACTGGTTGGAACGGAAAATTGCTGAAACTGAAAATGGGTCCACTGAGCAGGATCGATCGGATGACCGACAGCTTCACAGGTGGACACACTCCCACCTGAGCTACGTCCCGCTCCCCCTTCGCATATTGCTAGCTTTGCGAACACTGACCATAGTACGTAGTGCTGAGGGTAGTTGCCGTCGTAGCCTGGCAGCCAGTTGACCTTGGCTGTGTACTGCGTGGCTTCCACACTCACATTATAGGGTGCATGTGGTGTCGTCACTGCAAATCAGATAACACAGTTCTTAATAGATAGCAATGATAAGAAAGAAAATATGCTTTAAATGAATTTCATTCATACAAATGCCAGTTAGCGAAAATGAAAAAAAAATTATTTGAGAAAAGAAACGATTTTTTAAGTAATTTCATTTACACAAATGTCAGTTAACAAAAAAGAAAAAATAAGATTTGAGCAAAATAAAGATTTAAAAATTAACACACCTCACAATTATAGTACAGACAACTTATGTTTAATTGATTTCATTCATACAAATGTCAGTTAGCAAAACAAGCCAACAATTTTAGAGAAAAAGTCCACAAGATTTAAAATTAATTTCATCCATACAAATGTCAGTTGTGCACTTTAATTTAAAGGAATGTCATTCATACAGGTGTCAGTTGGCAAAGAAAACACAATTCTAAACGAATTTCATTTATACAGATGTCAGTTAGAAAAAAAGAAGAATATAACTAAAATAGTCTTAAGGAGTTTGACGACCTTTGAGCTCAGTGCATTAGCACTGACAACATGTTATTCAGAGGGGGCAAATACTTAGTAAAACAAAACAAATATTGTCTTGTAATTATCTGTCTATATTGCAGATGTGCTTACTGTATAGTGGCAATTGTCATTGGGCATGTTTCATAGGCAACATGGGTAATTTGTGAGCGAGACGGGAAGCCAGGGATCCCACCACTATCCAGTCCGACCTAGACCTTTTAGTGACTTCAGGTGGCGACCCGACACCCGTGCGCTGGTAGCCGCCACTTGTACCCGGGCCTCCCCCCTCTGACGTCACTTCCGGCCCACTACCCCCACTGACGGCACATCACCACCAGACGGTGGCCCGACAACACTACCTGCCTTTTCTCACCGCCCCACCCGAGCCTACTTTAAGACCTTGACTTAATAGGGTTGAGTGCCCGGATCCCACAGAGACTCAAACTAGCTACCCTCATTTGACTTTCACCATTGTACCGCATTACCTTGACTTGTGTTTCGTCCTAACATAGATTAAATCAAATCCCGTACTAAGTAGTCCCGTGTCGTGTCCTGAATTAGGGCTGGATTGATTGATTGTTAGAGTTTTGTGTAATTCAGAGGGGAAATACTTAGTAAAACAAAACAATATTGTCTTGTAATTATCTATCTATGTAGTGGCAATTGTTATTAGGGCTGGACTGATTGGTTGTTGGAGTTTTGTGTACTGGCAACATCTAAGGTCACATCAGGGCGGGATTCGGGCTGGAAGACCTGACATGTTATTCAGAGGAATAAAAGTACTTGAACAAAACAAAACAAAACACAAAAGAAAGTGGTCGCAAGCAATAGTGGCCCTGGGGCTTTACAGTGCTGCTGGCTGTGGTACTTACACTCTATGATGAGGAGGGTGGTGGTTATGACAGAAGTGACCAGGTTGGTGGCTACGCACTCGTAGGAGCCATGGTCCTCCTTCCCTAGGTTGACGATGGTTAAGTTGCCGCCATCCTGAATAATTCTGTTCTTTGCAGGAAACGTGCCGTCGGCCTGCAAGGAAAATATAAAATCCAGATGACGTTAACAAAAATCTTGTTTTAAAGCTTGTTTTATATAATGACGCCTCTAGAGCACACTGATTTTTATCATCGGCTATTGGACGTCAAACATATGGTCATTCTGACATATTTCTTTGGAGGAAACCTGCTGCCGCCACATAGGCTACTCTTTCCGATAAACAGCAAGGGGTCTTTTATATGCACTTTCCCACAGACAAGACAACACATACCTTTGAGGAACCAGTTGTGGACCACTGGTTGGAACGGAAACAGATAACGTCCAATGCATAAGGTGTCTTTAATATGCTAGCATTGCGCTCAGGCGAGAATGAGAAGAAGAGAGCAATTGGGACAACTGTTGGGAATTGGGTCATTCTCAGAAGTTGTGTACCAATAGTGTGGCATCAGTACCACAAAATCAAAATGCTGCCAAAGTCCTATAAACAAGTTTCCTCAATGTGTATGTCCTTTTGCATCTGAATAATTGAAAATAAACATATTCTGGCATTTTTAAGTAGATCAAATGATGCTCACACCCAATAAATAGCAGTATAGCATGGAAACCAATCTGACTCCAAAATCAAATATTTTCCTCACAAAACTTGACATTTTTAGGACATTTCACATGCCACTTGCTTTATAAACAGTAGTAATAATAATTTGAAACCTCATTGCTATGGTTTCGTCTTATTTGTGAATATTAAAGAGAAAAGCAAAAAAATATTAGCAAGGTAACAGTCAAACTGGAAACAACAATTTTACAGAAATGTTCGGCTCAAATTTCAATGTTTAGGGGCAATTTCAGGATTTATCTTTTACTATACCATAACTGGGTCCATGCATAGAGTGTCAAATGGTGAAAATAGTTCCTGTACTGTATCTGTACTCAGTGTTTGATACAGAGTTTCATAGTACTTGCAAGTGGAAACGAAATGTTACGATGTTAATGACTCCAGAAAAGGTTAACTATTTCATAATTAAAAAAAGATAATTGAGAAATAAATGTCTTCAACTTAATGAAGACATTGTATATGACCATTTGAAGTGAAATGAGCTGTTGTTCAGAGGTTTTCATTAAGTTTATGACACTTTATTTTCAATGCTGTTGACAATGTCACAAATTAGTGATGTAATTTTCTATGTATTTAGCTACATCCATCCCAATAAGATACATAATACACAATATTAACATTTACTTTTGATCTAAAATATCTCCCACATTATTGGGCTAAATGATGAAATCTAAATATTGACACTCCAATAATGGGTTTCTTTGAAATATGCATTTCAAGTAGACTACCTCAAGTGGTACACAGTTTCTGAGAATGACCCAATTACACAGCTTTGTTTCCATGTCAAGCTCTAATGAGGCGAGCCATGATTGGTCAAAGTGTAGGCATGGGAACCGCGAGTCTGGTGTGAGGGTGCCGGCGGCTGTTCGGAGATTCACATCTCCTCCACGATGTTGGTTAGGTGTTGGGAGTTTTACGTTCTGGCAAAATCTAAGGTCATATCAAGATGGGTCATACCGACTTGTGACAATGCGCACTCATGGTGACTTGATAGTGCTGCCCCACAGTGAAATCAGGCCACTGGCAACATGATCTGATATCCCACTCACTCACATTATCCTGACACCAGCCCACCCAGTTCTTGCCCTATCTTAATAATGCCGAGTGCCAGGCTAGGAAGCGACAAGTATAAATTTTATAAGTCATTGATTTGACTCGACCGGGAACCTAACTCCAGACCTTCTGCACGCGAGGGCCGCACCCTTGCGCCCGGTACCCCTAAATAGGTGACTCCAATAAATTTCCTTCACTGATGGCTTAATGATGAGAATAATGCGGTCTGCATATAAATGATATGCTATGCTAGCAGCACTGCGAAGTGGGGAAGGGGAGCTGGGAGGCACAAGAAAAGCCATTAACCCATTCCTAGCGCCACCTAGTGGTTCGATGTTGCATTACTGCTGCCACCTATTTTCCCACACTGATTCTTGAGAATGTCACTTGGGCACCATGTAATGATTCCACATTACTGTACTGTGACAGAATTATTGGTAATTATATTTTACATATATGTATTTATAATATATATATATATATATATATTAACCGCTGGGCTATTCCACCCCCGCTTAAGGCGAGCCTTCGTGTTAATGTTATGTAATTATTTCCTTGTGAATTTCCTTGGGCCTGCCGCTGGCCACCGCAGCCTCTCGTCCCGTCTGCAGGTAGTCAGTTTCCGTCAGTGTCCACCCCGTACTAAAGGCGGCCAGCCAGAGTTTCGTCTAAATATGGTAATTTGCCTTCGCATGCATTTATCGGCCTAAAGGATATTTATATTAGGTTATTTCAACTAACTGGCTGTCCCCTCGCCGTTAGGGTTATATTAATGTTACTAAATTAATCCAGAACTAAGCATTCAAGCTAGTGTTGCTGCTGCTGTCACGGTTAATCCGCCTAAGTGCATGTCGTTATTTTAGCCCAAAAGTAACACTACGTTAATTCTGTTAATATGTCTGTTATTATATTCCCGCAGATGGGTTAATCAACTGCATAAGGCCTATTTAGGCATAAGGCCCTTAATTACATATAAAGCAATCGAATATCAGGTTTTTCCATAGCGGTTAATCTACAATAATACTGGAGGAAAGTAAAGAATGCAAGGAACATTCCAATTCACCCTTCCAAGAGATCACAACTGTTTATTCTTACCGAAACTAACAAGATGGCATAGTAGCAGGTTATATTATTATAGATAAATCCCCTCCCATGGTTATTTACGTTAAATAAGTTTAGAATTTCAAGAAATAAGGCCTAAATCTCGGCTAAAACATCAGAGCGTGCAAAAACACATCTGATGGGTCTGGGTCCGAATGCCCGACCTCCCTCTCATTGCTTGGAAAGTCGCAATTGACGTATCCAAGCAACGCGTTACAGCCAAGAAGCTGCGGCCGCGCACATGTTGGTGATTTGCGCACCCATGAAACCGAGTAGCCCCCATCTCTAGATGCGAGTCACTCGGCACCAGTGAGCAAATGCCCAAGGCGAGCAGTCTCGCCCACTTCATATATATATATATATATGTATATATATATATTGACAGCAGAGTGACAGTTGGCTCACGGCATAGGAGGCGGGGTAGCAGAGAATGCCTGCTCCACAGAAAATAACATGGAAGTTAAGGTTGTTAGAGAGAAACATTTAAGGGGCTGCCGTTATTTATATCCACATAATAAATTATATAGTAAATATGTAAATATATATATATATATATGTCATGTTTTTTGTAAATGATGGTATATTTACCCTCTCCATAATACATAAATTCATAATATAACTTGTTTTCAATGCTGAACAGCCTTAGTCATTATTAGTTCGTGGTTTATTGTCTTGAATGGTTTGCAAATCTATTTATCTCATAGCTACCTAGGAACGAACGTCTTGGTCCACAATTACCTTGATGGGTATTATGTCAACATATTGAAACCCTCTAATGGCTATGTTCTCCACTAGTTCCTGGGGTAGGTCGTTTTGCTTTATGTTCATGTATTTTGTATGCTTCAATCAATGTTATGTTGTGCTCGGTTGTTCATTCCAGGTTTGTGCTGCCACCGATATGACACTTCTGTCATAGCTAGCAATAGTAGTTCTGCTATTGGTTATTATAGGGCTATCATTTCTTCAGGCAATGTATAATATGTAATATATAATGTATAATATATAATGTGATATATAATGTATAATGCGAGCATACAAATATGGAAGGGAGTATTACTTATTATTATTGTTACGCTCCATAAGACGCAACACTGTACTGGTGGCGCCATCTCAGCCCACCTCACCTCGACCAGATGTTGACCAGTGTCAGTGTCCTTTTGTGATATATAACATATCATATATAGTATGTAATATTCCATATGTTTGATTGATTGATTGATTGGTGGTTGTTTTACACCGTTTCAGCAGCATAGGCCATATTCACGGTGAGAAATGTTTGTTTTTTGTTCAAACCATCGCTTTTACAGCAGACAATCAATTATGTGCCAATAGACACTCATTAAATTAGAAAGCTCACAATCATATATTTGTGGTTCAGGGAAACAAATTCCCATAGAAAAAGAAAAGTTTTATTAATAATTGATAGGATCTATTTAGTAAACTATATGAGGTGGTACAGTCCAGCTGCCCTCAAAAAGGCTAAAATGTTTTCCTGTTTTACCTTAGTAAAAAGGTCATGCATACTGTCTGCAATGTAGAACCATTGGCGCAGGGCCAATAAATCAACGCAACTTAGTAAAATGTGTTTGAGTGTCATATGTAATATGTATTACATATTCCATATGTAATACATAATATATAATATATACAAAGCATACATTTTCCATGTTTTTTTAAAAACTGCAATGTCCGATGGTGTTTACTTTCCGCCATTATTTGAGATAAATATATTTCGTTGATCATCATAATCTGCCATACTTCACTGTTTGACGTCGCTACCTAACCTGACACTCGGCATTAATAGGATAGGGCAAGGACTGATTAGCTCAGTGTCAGGATAATGTGACTGAATGGGATATCGGGTCATGGTGCCAGCGGCCTGATTTCCCAGTGGGGCAGCACTATAAAGTCACCATGAGTGTGCACTAGTCGCTACCCATCCTCATATGACATTAGATGTTGCCAGGACGTAAAACTCCAAGCACCAACCAACTGTTTGAAGTAACTTATATCATAAATGGTTAAGTTTCGAAATAATTGAAAGTAAAACCATGCCAAATTAATTTTTGACATGGATGTAGAAAATCTGACTCGATAGAGCTTCAGCAGTAACGGGTTCTATTAAAGTGACTTAGTATTCCCTTCTTTGTGACGATAAATGTTTGATAAGTACATCCAGCAGCATAGCTATGTGTACACGCGTACGCCAAAACGTTCACATTGTTTTGTCAAAGAAAATTAAATTATAAAATAATAAAGAGAGAGAGAGAGAATGTATCTAGTAGTCCGGTGTGTCGAAAACTCAAGTCTAAAATGTGTAAAATCCGCCAGCTTAAGCTTAAGCGGCCCCCTAAACCCCTTGCTGAAATTAGGAGTACACATCGTTAAAGGTCTAGCTACACCCTGACATCAGTATCTAAGTTACATAATATGTAGTATCCAGTCTAGACCACTATTTTGGTTTTGAACAAATTTGATGTTTTCATCGGACTAGGTAGTTTAAAGTTGGATATGTGGAATCAAATCTGTGTCAGAGATTTGGTTTAGAAAATTGTCCGATTTTATCTGACTTGACAGCTTTAGACACTTTGAGAGAGTTGGCTTCAGTTTGCTATGCAGGAACCTAAATGTGGGTGTACATCGAGATGAAAGACATGGTCAATTTGTGGGCGAAAGTCTTTACATTTGCTTGGAGTCAACGTGTTATTTATAGTGATAGGTCCCCTGGTGTGAAAGATTCACACTAATGACCGTCGGACTCAATCTTAATCAGCCCGGTAGGCACTGCTAGGTGGCCAGGCATCAAGTATTTACAGCGAACCGTCAGAGAAGTGACTGTGTGGTGTTGTGGTGCAGTGGTGTTGTGGTGGTGTGGTGTTGGTGTGGTGGTGGTGTGGTGTTGTTGCGGTGATGTGGTGGGGTTGTTGTGGTGTTGTGGTGGTGGTGTGGTGGTGTTGTGGTGTTGTTGTGGTGTTGTTGTGGTGGTGTGGTGTTGTGGTGGTGTGCTGTTGTTGTGGTGTTGTTGTGGTGTGTTTGTGGTGGTGTTGTTGTGGTGGTGTTGTGGTGGTATTGTGGTGGTGTTGTGGTGGTGGTGTGGTGGTGTTGTGGTGGTGTGGTAGTGATGTTGTGGTGGTGTGGTGGTGGTGTGGTGGTGGTGTTGTGGTGATGTGGTGGTGGTGGTGTGGTGGTGGTTGTGGTGTGGTGGTGGTGTGGTGGTGTGGTGGTGGTGTTGTGGTTGTGGTGTTTTGTACTGGTGTGGTGTTGTGGTGTGTGTTTGTGTTGGCTCGGTTGTTGGAGGGTTACGTCATGGCAACATCTTTTTTATTTTATTTTTTATTGAGGCTGTGTTTATACTATCCATATCAATGATATTATCATATAAGCTCGAGTACTCGGGCTTGTTTTCAATGCTGACCAGCTGTAGTGGTGGAGTTATCTTATCACACAGTAGTAGCTGATAGTGATAAGGTGTTTGATTGCCTGTATTACAGTAGCAGGTAGAGGGTTGCTTAGTATGGTTAGTAGTCTATATCAGGACCAGGTGTGGTGTGGTGTGGTTGAGGTGTGGTGGTGTGTGGTGGTCGTATGGTGGTATGGTGGGGGTGTGGTGGTGGTGGTTTGGTGGTGTGGTTGGTGGTGTGGTGGTGTTGTAGTGGTGGTGTAGTGGTGTGATGGGGTCGTGGTGTGGTGGTGTTGTATTGTGTTGTGGTGTTATGTGGTATTCTAGTGATGTGGTGGTGTGGTGGTGTTGGTTCGGTTGTTGGAGTGTTACGTCATGGCAACATCTAAGGTCATATCAGGACAGGTGTGGTGTGGTTGAGTGGTGGTGGTGCGGTGGTGGTGATGAGTTGGTGGTGTGAAGGTGTCATGGTGTGGTGATATCATGGTGTTGTCGTGTGGTGGCATGGTGGTGTGGTGGTGTGGTGGTGTGGTGGTGTGGTGGTGTTGTGGTGTGTTGGTGTGGTGGTGTGGTGGTGTGGTGGTGTGGTGGTGTGGTGTGTGGTGGTGTGGTGGTGTGGTGGTGTGGTGGTGTGGTGGGGTGTGGGGTGTGGTGGTGTGGTGGTGGTGGTGTGGTGGGTGGTGTGGTGGTGTGGTGGTGTGGTGGTGTGGTGGTGTGGTGGTGTTGGTGGTGTGGTGGTGGTGTGGTGTGTGGTGGTGTGGTGGTGTGGTGGGTGGTGGTGGTGGTGTTGTGGTGTGGTGGTGTGGTGGTGTGGTGGTGTGGTGGTGTGGTGGTGGTGGTGGTGGTGGTGTGGTGGTGGTGCGGTGGTCTGTGGTGGTGTGGTGCTGTGGTGTGGTGGTGGTGGTGTGGTGGTGTGGTGGTGTGGGTGGTGTGGTGGTGTGGTGGTGTGGTGGTGTGGTGGTGTGGTGGTGTGGTGGTGTGGTGGTGTGGTGATGTGGTGGTGTGGTGGTGTGGTGGTGTGGTGTTATGGTGGTGGTGTGGTGTATTCTCAAAGGGTACAACCAAGTTTAAAAAGACTAATAATGCTTCCAAACAAGTTTATTTTATTTCAGGTCAGATTACATCAGAAGTTAGATTAAAAAATGTGTCGCACCACGGGAGTTGCTGGAGGCTGGAATACTTCACTAGCCAAAGCTGGTCCAATGTGTTACTAACAACCCCACCCCAACAACAGGACTCGTATAGCTTTCGGGTGACTATCAACACTTAAACCATAAACGGTAACTAACAAACTCACATAGCCAACCATGATAGGGTAACACTAGGATAATCTTATCAACCTGAAATTGATAAAGACTTTGTTTAACTCCAACTGACCACATTCTTCTTTTTAGATGTTTGTGTGTTGAATTGATTTACCCTGCCATTAACATTAACCAGTTAACGGATAAGTGAGTTAACACTTATTTTCACCGCTAGACAGCACTAGTCCAATTAGAATTTTTTGAATGTTGTTTCAGTAATACTATTGAATTTTGTTTTAGTAATAATTTTGAATTTTGTTTGAGTTATAATTTTGAATTTTGTTTAGTAAATAATTCTGAATTTTGTTTTTGTAATAATTTTGGATTTTGTTCTTTAGTAATAATTTAGGTTTTCTTGTTTCTTCTTCAAGGGTTGTCCTACATTAACACTTACTATAACTTTACCAAATGAATACAAAAGATAACTTCTGCTTAAATTCTATATACCATGAAAATACTCACATTGCTCCATTTAATATTGATGTAATCATACAACACTATTGTTGCGATATTGCTGTGGAACTTATACATAGCTATCAGAAATCAATTGTGCTACATGCTGCAAATAGTTCATGGTGGTACGCCAACATGGGTAATTTGCGCGCAAACAGGGAGCCCTACAGTGGCACCACCTGGGTTCGAATCCTCCAACCGGCCCCCCCTCCCGGTCTCGCCCAGAACCACCTTCACAAGACTCTAACCTCACGATCCCATCTCGCGAGACTCTGACTCCACGAACTCCTCCTCGCAAATCGGCGAGCATCCAAGCTTCACTTCCACCCCGGCAGCCAGACGAGCAACTCAACAACTCAACTTAACTCAGCTGCCCACCCAACCTTTCAAACAAACATTCAAACGTGTGGGGTTGAGGGCCTGAGTCAAATATTCCTGAACATTCACATTGATCACAAATTGTACTTCTCTACTGTACTCACTATCATATCAACTTGTTTCAAATAAAATTCCATAACATGGGCTCCTTGTTCGCGTTGTTGTAAATTGTGTATTCAACATCTATCGTTAACCTACTTGATATACCTCACTCTATACACCATTTTTATCTAAATAATCCCGAATTGAAAAATAGCTGGAAGACCAGTGATTTGGGACTGACAAAAGAACTTATTCGGCAGAATAAACACAGATTAGTAGTCTGTACATGAGCCTAACCTCCACCAAGTGGGAGCAGAGACTTCCCTGACCACTCGTATTTACCTACATCCTACTTGCACAGCCACAGCGTAAGCAAAAGAAATCACCTGACCTATAACGTCAATAGCAATTGCCCAATGATTCTATGATGTAGTAAGTAGTAGATAAAAGATTCACCCCATACTTGTAGTACAGGGGTGAATGACAATGTAGTCTAAATACTGGCCAAAACTCCTTTAGTATGGAACGCTACGTGGAATTCCTGGTTCCAGTACCAAATGGTTACTTATATCCGCACAGGGTTGGTGAAATGGGTGAGAATGCAAAGAGACAAAATGGTGGCGATAGGTAGCCGGTCGATTTCACTTTTAAAGTCTATTAAACTAAATGCTTTATTATATTTTTTAACTCAAAAGTAGCAGGTAAATATGAATACATATATACAGAATATATTTTGCTTCTTAAATTAAGAATGTATCTGCTCATTTCATTTACCCAGCACATAGATATTGTTCATCAGTTTTTCTAATGGGTTGGTTTTCTTGTATCTTATCTAGGGTAGTAGATACACTCACCTTGCGCCAGCTGATGTCAGGCTTTGGGTCGCCCTCCGCCACACAGGGCATTGTCACAGACTGGGTCGGTTGCCGTTGGTAGTACTGCTTGGGGCGTATCGAGAAATACGGGGGATCTGAAAGACAGCGAAAGAAGGATGCATCTATAATGTGTATAATGCGATGACATTGTGGTATACGAACCAGACGCGGGTGGCTGAATCTGTAAGAACACAGGATTCCCATGTAGAAGGTCGGTGGCTCAAACTTAAGAAATGACCTACAAAATGTATACTTGGTATTACTAGGATAGGGCAAGGACTGGTTGGATGAAAAACTGACTGAGTTGGATATTGGCTCATGGTACCCATGGCCTGATTTCCCAATAGGGCAGCACTATAAAGTTGCCATGCGTGAACACAGTCACAATTCTGTACTCGTGCTGATATGACCATAGGTGTTCCTAGGACATAAAACAACAAACAAACAACTAACAAGCTACCAGCTGCATCAAAACTAACACTAGTCGAAACCTATAAGAAACTACCTTTAGTGCCGCCACCTGGCGGATCAATTTAACATAATTATTATCCTAGTTATTATCCTAGTTATTATCTTAGTTATTATCCTAGTCATTATGCTAGTCGTTATCCTAGGTGTTATCCCAGTTGTTATCCCAGTTGTTTTCCTAGTTGTTATCTTATTTGTTATCCTAGTTGTTTTCAGAGGTGTTATCCTAGTTGTTATCCTAGTTGTTATCATAGTTGTTATCATAGTTCTTATCCAGTTATTATCCTATTTACTATCCCAGTTATTATCCCAGTTATTATCCCAGTTATAATCCTAGTAATTATCCAAGTTGTTATCCTAGTTAATATACCAGTTGTTGTCTTATTTATTATCCTAGTTAGTGGTCTTTTTATTATCCTAGCTGTTATCCTAGCTTTTGGCCTAATTCTTATCCTAAGTATTACACTAGTTATCATTCTCATTTTCAACCTAGTTATTAACCTAATTATTACCCTAATTATTACCCTACTTAGTACCCTAATTATTACCCTAAAGATGTGAAGACTGGTTCTCCATTATCCTCTAGCTACCTGTCTGTATATATAGATAACACATGGAACCAGTCTGAGAACCATCGAACCCTCCTTCGCGAGGTTCCAGTTTGAGACCTTCACGTGGACCAATGAAAAACGCCGTAACAAATCCCAAACGGATCCAGCAGACGACTTTGACTGCGCGATTCGCGCCAAACCATCTTGGGTCTCGTTTCAAAAAGAGGCTCAGTTCACGAAAGGTCTAAGAACCTGCAGCGCCCCCCCCCTCCCACTCAACCCCGCCCCCCTCCTCATCTTCCTCACCTCACCTCACCTCACCTTACCACCTGGTGGCAATAACGGGAACCCCACCGGGAAGAGCGTTAGTTCCCGTGTGAAATTGAATTTGTCGTCTGCTATTTGATCCTTAACGTAAACAAAGTTGCGGTGATCTGGTTCCCGGGGTCATCTATCTAACTGCCTACTGGAGGTGCTGGTTCAATGGCATTGATGAGAAAGAGCGATTTTTGTTGCTGTTTGTTTCTGTTTTAAAGCTGCATAGTCCGATGAAGTTTCAAATTTTCAAAACCAAAACAATTATCTAGATTTTATTTCACATATGTAACTTAGATACTGATGCATATATTAAGCATTTGCTGTTACATAGAAGGGCATACTGTCAATGTAATAGAAGTTCTTACGGCAGAAGTCAATGGGGTCAGAGTTTTGGCGTGCTTGCCGAAACTAACTTGACATGTTTGCACTTCAAATATCTCAAACATTTACCATTTCAAATAAAACTTACTTCAAACTAAAGTAAAATAGATAATAATGATCAACCTAAGATATTTATCTCAGAAAAATGACAAAAACTCAAAACCATCGGCCTATGCCACTTTTATCAGAATGTATTACTTTCCCGTTTTGGTAGTTCATGGGATTTGAAGCTTCGGGTTCGAACCCTGGTTGAGTCAAACCGCCGTTAACAATCTATACTTGTATCTACCTAACCTGGTGTTCGGCATTACTAGGATAGTGCAAGGAGCAGTGAAATGAGGACGACCAATTCATTAAAAATCCCGCTCCTTAAAGCTGCATAGTCTGATGAAATATCAAATCTTCCAAACCAAACCAATTATCTAGGTTTGATTTGACATATCTAACTTAGATACTGATGCACTTATTAAGCATTTGTTTCTGCATAGAAGGCAATACTGAGTCAATTTAACAGAACATGTTGCTGCAGAAGTCTATGTTGTCAGAATTTTGGCAAGCGTGCCAAAACTATTTTTACCTGTTTGCACTCAACATATCTAAAAAGTTTACCATTTAAAGTAAAAGTAACTTTGAACTAATGTAAAGTAGATACTAGTGATCGATCTAATATATTTATATCAGGAAAAATACAGAAATTCAAAACCATCGGACTATGCAGCTTTAATTAACTAATGCACAAAAAAAGGTGATAACAGTAGTGCTTGACAGACAACACCATGCACACTGTGACGTCGGTACGCGTCCTTAGATGTTGCTAGGACGTAAACCAACATCAAGCAAACAACAATGTCTTGATAACCAGATACCCTCAGTTAGTTACCAGCTGAGTCAAACCAATGACTTCCAAAACTGATAAGCCCCCTACTTGTGGCTACCCAGCCTGGTGCTCAACATCACTAGAATGGGGATGGAAAGAACTGGCTGACTCAGTAGCAGGATAATGGGACTGAGTGGGATATCGAGTCACGATGAGGCAGTACTATAAAGATGCCCTAAATTGCATTCGCGGGTTTCCCGGTGTGGCGTGCTCAGCCGTGGCCCCGTGCTCAGCCGTGGCGTTAGACTCAAACTCAAAGCATTGTCAATGGTCGTGAGTAATCTTCATACAGAAAATACAGAACAAGTGAAATATCTCTAAAACCACACCACCTATTATTAACAAATCGCTTGGTACACATATAGAAAACATCTTCACCAAAAAGATGATATTAAATTTATAAGGTTAGGGTTCTTGATTTCTATTAATTTTGATTACAACTAATGTTTTGCACTGTGCGTACCATCAAACTCGAGGCATTGTCAATGGTGGTGAGCAATCTTCATACAGAAAATCCAGGAAAAGTGAAATATCTCTAAAACCACACCACCTAGAAACAAATCGCTTGGTACACAAATATATAGAAAACATCTTTACCAAAAACAGTATATTAAATTTATAAGGTTAGTGACTCACGACCATTGACAATGCCTGGAGTTTGAGTCTAACGACACGGCTGAGCACTGGTTACGGCTGAGCACGCCACACCGGCTTTAGCCGAGGGTCAGCCGGTCACCGCCTCGTGGCGCCACCACGTGGAGGACTATGGAACCGGGCGTGATCTAGTTTAGTGGCGCCTTCTGGAGAGCTCCCGCGTAACAAGTAGTTCTCGGCCCCTCCGCAATAATTCTGTGGTGGCGCAGCGATCGCCCCGGGAATGGCTCGAGCTTTACGTCCTGGCAACATCTAAGGTCATATCAGGATGGGTACCAACTTGTGACAGTGCGCACTCATGGCGACTTTATAGTGCTGCCCCACTGGTAGACCATGTCGCCAGAACCATTACATGATATCCCACTTTTTTTTTACTAAAGTATATTTTATTCATCGAATAATATCTCTTGTCAGCGCCAGAGCACTGGTCTTCCGGCCGTACAGTACAATTCCTTAATACATAAATGAAACTACTATCAGTTGTAATAGTAACTGCATGCAAATCCTGTTTGATACTAAAAGTATTATACATTTTATAAATGAAGTATCAGCTGTAGTCGTAACTGTGTACAATTCCAGTCCAATAAAAGTATCATGCATTCAGTAATAATGCCAAGTGCCTGGCTAGGAAGTGACAAGTATAAATTTTAACTCAGGTCATTGGTTTGACTCGACCAGGGTTCGGTTCGTTTCAAACGATCTACCAAAACGGGAGACAGACGCTCAAATCATTCGGCTATCCCATCTGTTCCAGTCAGTATAGAAGCGACCTGTCACTGGCCAGCCAGGTAGCGCATAACCTCCCATAGGGGATATCAGGTAGCAATCGGTGGAACAGTCCACCATAGGGACTGTTCCTACTAGCGTGCTGCCACCTGTTGTCACTTCTTAATACAGTACAAACCCCGTTAAACCAAGCTCGGTTAAACCATCAAACTATTCAATTTTGCATTAAGTTTTTTGCTTGACTGAAAAGCAGATGGTCCATCTCCAATATCTGGATGGTTGCAATTTCCTTTGAAGAACTCATGCCAAAATTCTCCTCACTCACCAAGTACAGACACGTGCTGTGGCAATATCGCTGTCAGAGCATGCTGACTCCTGAGACAGGACTAGGCAGGATGGCCGAATGAGTAAAGCATTCGTCTCCTGTTTTACTAGATTGTTCAAACCCTGGCTGAGTCCGAGCAATGAATTAAAACTTGTATACCTGTCCCTACCTAGCCAGGCACTCAGCATTATTAGGATAGGCAATGACTGGTCAGCTCAGCGTCAGGATAATGTATCTGAGTGGGATATCAGGTCATGGTGCCAGTGTCCTGATTTCCCAGTGAGGCAGCACTATAAAGTCACCAAGACTGTGCACTGTCACAAGTCGGTATCCGTCTTGATATGATCATAAATGTTGCCAGGACGTAAAACTCCAACAACCATCCAACCAGCACAGATATGCTTGGAGAGCCTGTTGTATTGGGACTCCACTCCACCCCGAGACTCCATTCACAACCATTCCTGATCACGTGCTCTCCCAGACCGAGACCAGAACCGGAAGTGTGACCTAACTTTGTTATACAGATCGCGGGCGCTGATTGGTGCATGCTGTCACGTGGGGCCGTAGCTTTACTAACAAATCAATGATACTGAAAATATCCAATGAAAAGATTGCCCATAAAGCAAATATGTAATTATATATGTGATGTATAATTTATTGTACAAGTGTAAATAATAATCCGATGTTCTATATATTAGATTTATTAGTTGGTTGGTTGTTGGAGGTTTATGTCCTGGAAACATCTAAGGTCATATCAGTTCTTTTTTTAATGATTTTCATGTTCCAATTAAATGTTTTTGTTTTGATTGAAGTAATTGTTAATGCAACAGTATTGGCTAGCCGCAATGACTCGCATTCGCTACAGGAATGTTTTATTTTTAATTTGTTTGTACATTACATTGTGCATTACATTGTACATTACATTGTACATTACATTGTACATTCCATTGTCCATTACATTGTACATTGCATTGTACATTACATTGTACAGTACATTGTACATTACATTGTACATAGGTAACTCTCCAGGTACCTAAGTAGGTCATATTATTATTAGTAGATTAAGATCAAAGACCCTGTAATACTAAGACGGCTCACTCCCTATCTCTCCCATGGTAATGTAAATTTTGCAGTGCCACCTTGTGGTGGGTTTGATCAGCCCGGTTGCTGGTTGGTGTTTCACATGTAAACACATACAATTATATTATACATGACATAGGTAAGTATGAATACACATCAATATGAAATTGCTATGAACAAATACACATCATCATCATCATCATCATCACCATCATCACACACCTTTCACATTCACATATACATTCATACATATAATATAGCACCTGTTTAACCATGAGAACAGCCAGCGCACCAAGTGGTGGGTTTGATCATTTTGATTACACAGTACAGGCTGAGTGAGCTGTCTTAGTATTATAGGGTCTTTGTTAAGATGGAGGTTATTAGTGTGTTAGTGATTTAGTTATCAGGGGGAAAGTTCGCTATTATGGACGAAGGTGGTAGGTTCCTTAATAAACTGTGCTGTTTTCATGGGTGAGGTGTATGTGAGGGCGGAGGGGGGTTTGTGGAGATATCTCTTGTATGTTCCGATACTCAATTTTCTCTGGCACCTAATATCTGTTGCGAGAGATTATATTTCTACTCAACACATTTGTATCTATCTTCAAAAATTCTGAATGGTTTGTTCGCTATACATTTGTTGGTGCTTTACATCCTAGTAACATATGCAGTTATATTTGACTTGCGATAGCATGCACTGATAGTGTTGCCTCACTGAAACACCAGACCGCTGACACCATGCCCTAATATCCCACTCAGTCACATTATCCCGATACTAAGCAAACCAGTACTTGGGCCGTATGCACCAATCGGAGGAAGGGCCTTAACCGCGGTTTGACTATCTCCACACGGCTAACTGTGGAAAATCCGTATGCGTCAATCGGTGCCAGCGCTAACCGTGGACCGTAGCCTAGGCTAAGCTACCCCACTTTCAAATCGGGTTTAACTGCTAGCCGGGGCGGTTAGTGTGCGTGTATGGGTCTCAATCTATTAAATGCTATCATATTTAACAGAATTACACCCGCAATAAGTGAAATTTTAACAATTTAACCCTAAATGCAAAGCGATATTAACGCTGCTGTCGCAGCAGCGGCGATAATAATATTTTCGAATCGACGAATGTATAGTAAGCAAACCGCCGCCGCCGCAGCGACGTCAATATCCATACTGTCCAACGTCAAATAAACATGGCCGCTGCCGTCGCCGCCGAATCGGCAGCAATATATTAGGCCCAAATCTATTCAATGTGATCATATTTGACAGATTTACATACGCAATAAGTGAAATTGATTCAAATTAACCATAAAATCAAACCGTTATTAACGCTCCCGCCGCATTGGCGGCGTTATTCATATCGTCGACTGGAGGGAATTCCCAAATCTATAAATGAACTCACGGTCAGCTACCCGCCCCGGCTAAGACATTGGTGCATACCACTTTTCCTCTTTCGCGGAGCCCCCCCTACCCGGTGCTAACTGACCGGAGCTTGCGCCTAGCTTCGGTTAAGTCTAGCACAACTTGGTGCATACGGCCCCTTGCCCTATCCTATTAATCCCAAGCACCAGGCTAGGTAGCGCCAAGTATAAAATTAGTAAGTCATCGCTTTGACTCACCCGTGCTTTGAAACCCACAAACTCCCGCACAGACAGGAAGCCAGCCATTGTCACTTCCCGATTTGGCAATCCGTCTAGTACTGCTTGGGATCAGTAGTCTGGTTTGTTGATGAGTAGCTGATTGGAAACCTCTTTGATGGAGCATGCATCCAGAACAAGTATAGCCACTCAGTACATCAGTTCCGAGATACTAAAGTTGGTGTCCCTCCAGTTATGCACTCATGGATGCTTTATAGTACTGCACCACTGGAAGATGAGACCATGCTGCATCCACCATGACCCAATTTCCCACTCCGTAACATTATCCTGACACTGAACTAACCAGTCCTTACCCTATCCTATTAATGCCGAGCGCCAGGCTAGGTAGCGACAAGTATCAATGTTGTAAGTCATTGGTTTCACTCGGCCATCGAACTATCGACCTTCCGCACAGGAAGCGAGTGATCTCACTGATTCAGCCACCGCGTGTGGTCTAAATTAAAACACAATTCAAATTAGACGATGGTAGATTATAACGACCAATCAAACATAATTTTATTTATCCCAGAATATGGTAGAAACTCACAACCATCAGACTGCGCGCAAGATCTAAATATCTGTGTCCGTTGGATTTTCCCATATTCCATATCTGATCAGCGAACAATTCCTACAATGGCCTCACTCCCCCCCACCCTCCACCCCCACCCTCCACCATCTTGCCTGACCGGCTCATCACTCTCCAACCGGAGGCTTCAAACAGTCCGCGCTCTCCCGGGGGACTCGTAGAACTAAGGTCCGTGGGGGGGGGGGGGGGGGGGGGGGGGAGTGGAGAGTGCAGTGAATAGGGTTAGGGGGAATGTGCTGAGCGAGTGGAGGGGAGAATATAGTCAACGCCCATACCTCGGCTAATATCAGAGTTTTTTTGTTTTTTGTTTCTTTGGTGATGGTTTATTTACCCTGTCCATAACGAGTAAGTCGCATCACAGCTTTTTTTCATCGCTGAACAGCAATATTCTCAATTTGCTACTTGCCTTTTCATCTTATCTATTAGTATTTATGTTAGTTTTATTGGTGTGACATTTGCAACATTTTGGTATATATATATATGTATACCTACCCCTGCTAGTGTTAGTAGGTATATTCAGTTTACGCCGTGACTTAGTGAGGTCGGGTATGAGGTCATTTGAAGAATTGTTGACACTTGCTTATGGGATATACTGGGTGTGGTGGTCAAATTGGTAGAGTGCGGGCCTCGCTTGGGGGAGATCGGGAGTTTGGTTCCCGGTCGAGTCAAACCAATGACTTAAAAAATTGATACTTGTCACTTCCTAGCCTGGCGCCTGGCATTAATAGGATAGGGCAAGGACTGGCTAGCTCAGTGTCAGGATAATGTGACTGAGTGGGTTAGCGAGTCAGGGTGCCACTGGCTTGATTTCCCAGTCGGGCAGCACTATAAAGTCACCATGAGTGCATATTGTCACAAGTTGGTACCACTCCTGAAATGGCCTTAGATGTTACCAGGATATAAAACTCCAACAACAAACCAACCACCTTATGGAACATCATACACCGGGCCGGATGTGTGGCTGTGTGGCTGTGTGGCTGTGTGGCTGTGTGGCTGTGTGGCTGTGTGGCTGTGTGGCTGTGTGGCTGTGTGGCTGTGTGGCTGTGTGGCTGTGTGGCTGTGTGGCTGTGTGGCTGTGTGGCTGTGTGGCTGTGTGGCTGTGTGGCTGTGTGTCTGTGTGGCTGTGTGGCTGTGTGGCTGTGTGGCTGTGTGGCTGTGTGGCTGTGTGGCTGTGTGGCTGTGTGGCTGTGTGGCTGTGTGGCTGTGTGGCTGTGTGGCTGTGTGGCTGTGTGGGTGGGTGGGTGGTTGTGTGGCGGTGTGGCTGTGTGGCTGTGTGGCTGTGTGGCTGTGGCTGTGTGGCTGTGTGGCTGTGTGGCTGTGTGCTGTGTGGCCTGTTGGCTGTGTGTCTGTGTGCTGTGCTGTGTGGCTGTGTGGCTGTGTGGCTGTGTGGCTGTGTGGCTGTGTGGCTGTGTGTCTGTGTGGCTGTGTGGCTGTGTGGCTGTGTGGCTGTGTGGCTGTGTGGCTGTGTGGCTGTGTGGCTGTGTGGCTGTGTGGCTGTGTGGCTGTGTGGCTGTGTGGCTGTGTGTCTGTGTGGCTGTGTGGCTGTGTGGCTGTGTGGCTGTGTGGCTGTGTGGCTGTGTGGCTGTGTGGCTGTGTGGCTGTGTGGCTGTGTGGCTGTGTGGCTGTGTGGCTGTGTGGCTGTGTGACTGTGTGGCTGTGTGGTTGTGTGGCTGTGTGGCTGTGTGGCTGTGTGGCTGTGTGGCTGTGTGTCTGTGTGTCTGTGTGGCTGTGTGTCTGTGTGTCTGTGTGTCTGTGTGGCTGTGTGGCTGTGTGGCTGTGTGTCTGTGTGTCTGTGTGGCTGTGTGGCTGTGTGGCAGATATCACTTGATTGATCTCTGGCTGGGTTTTATTCCCGGCTGAGTCAAGCCAGAGAATGAATTAAAATTGTGAATTGTCGCTACCTTGTCTGGTTTTGCTTTGGGAATTACTAGGATAGGGCATGGAGTTGTTGGTGTGTTGATGTCACATGTGCGTCAATAACAAGACTGGCTTTGGTCAGTGCCTTACCATTATCTACAGGTAACCCTGGGTTGCAAAAAGACTGTACAACTCTATCACCAGTTGCTATGCTGCACAGCACAGTCTGAGCATTGCGAAAGCTACTCAAGTTCTCCGCTTAATATGCATCACTTCATTATAACAAACTGGGTCATGTTCGTAATGCGGTTCTTGAATCGCAACTTCAAAGCTGGGTATTTAGAGTTTCGCTGGTCTGTCATAAATGGACTGCGGCTCAGACCCAGAGCACTGGGTCACAGCTACAGCCTAAGGCCCTGTCACACTATGATGTGACGATGTCACCGGAGGGAGAACGTGAAAAAGGTTGAACTTCTCAGCATAGTATGCAAATTTGGGGACAAATTTGGATGCGGCGTAGTTGACGAGAGCATAACGTCGGTAAAGCGTAGTGATAGCATCATTCCACACGAGAGGACAAGGTCATTACACTCACGGAACGTTATGTACGTTATTCCATCACCAGAACTATGTTACGTGACGTTACATATGTCATGACACAGTGGCGAAACATTGAACGTATGTTGAACATATGTTGGACGTACGTTCGGCGTACATTCTCCTGGTGTTCCTATTACGCCGCATGGACATTTCCACTGGCGTTAATGTGGGTCGACATAGTGGAACGTAGTAGAACCTAGTGAGCAGCATTTGACTAACGTCCGTCTAAAGTCATTGATGTTCGCCAAACGTGTACAGAACATATGCCAAACGTAAACCCTTACGTTTGAGTCACGTCAAAAGTTTTGAACAGGTTCAAAACCTTGACGCGTGCCGTTGTAACACGACGTAACATGACGTAGCTCGACGTGAGTCTAATGTCATTCTGACGTCATCATAACATAACCCAACGTACATCAACGTAATGATGAAAAGTGACCACGTCAGGCTTACGTTGGCTCGTTACGTCATAGTGTGACAGGGGTATTACATAGTGGAAGGTGGAGGAAGGTGGTGAATACAAATTCACAATGGCACAGGAAGTGCTATTTTATCTCACATAAAATATCGGCTAAAGCAAAGCGAGTTTGAAGCATTTGTTCTATTTTGAATCCCAACTTCTGAATGGTAAGCTAATTCATGCTGGGCCAATTTAACTGCAATCGACATTAGAAAGAAATGTATGGCAATAACCTTACCAAGTTTGGTTATTAGCAGGAATATGGTTATCAATGCAAATTGAGTTCATGGCATAGGGTCTATAGCAAAGAATAGGGATGTGAGGGGCACCACCCTAACTTCCGCCATGGATGCTGAGGCTGTGACCTAGCATACTGGGTCACAGTTGTAATCCTGCGCGAGGGACCGGCGAAACTCTGAATATGCCAATCAGATGCGGTTACGTTGCGAATTGCAAAATTGCACTTGTTTTCCTACAGCCGAAGTGCGATAGTGATAGAGATGGCTTTGTGGAAGTAGCTCAATAATGTATGCCCTTATTCGGAGTTGTCATGTAAATGCAGCTTGACGTATCTCAGTTACAAACAAGGAATATCCCCTTAATCTGATAACCCAGTTTGATATCTCTTCCCGCCTGCACCCTCATCTACCCATCCCACCAGTCGATCTCCTCCCTACCTCCTCTCCCCCTCTCTGCTCCTCCCCCTCCCCCTGCCCTCCTCCCCCCACCCTCCTCCCCCTCTCCTCCTCCCACTCCCCCTCTCCTCCCCACCTCCTCCCACTCTTCTCCTCCCCCTCCTCACCCCCTTCCCATCCCCCACCCTCCTCCCTCCCCCCTCCCCTCTCCTCATCCAACCCCTCCTCCCCCTCCCACTCCCATCCTCCTGCCACCTTCCCCTTCCCTGCCCCCATCTCCTCCCCTTTCCCCCCCTCTCCTCCTCCCCGCACCCTGCTCCCCTTCCCCCCCCCCCCCCCTACCCCTCCCTCCTCCCCTCCTACCGCCCATACCCCCTCCCTACCCCCTCCCTTCTGCTCCCTCCCCCCCCCCCTTACTCCTCCACCCTGCCCCCCTCCTCCACCCATCTCTCAGCTTCCTTCCCCTTTCCTCCTGCCCCTCCCCCCTCTTCCCCCCTCCCCACCCATCCTTCCTACCCTCCCCTTTCCCCAAGCTACCCAAACAATCCCTCTCGATCTATATCACAACCCGGAGAAGGCATATCCCCCCTGGAGACTGAGGCAGGTTTACTGACACAACACACACAACATTGTCCTGCTAACAATTCACGAATCCACACACAATGCTGATTTATAATTGCCCAGTCCGATTGTTTTGGAATTTTGATAATTTTCTTTCAGGATTCAAATATTAGAATGGTTGCGATATTCTACCTTACTTTACTTTGAACAAATTTGTATTTATATATAGCTAATGTTCGAGGATATTTGACGTGAAAACATGCCAAATTGATTATTTTTATGGACTTAGATTAGAGTGTTCGAGCTGTATGCTGCCCAGGCCAAGTCAGATACTTGTCGAAATTCTGACACCATCGGCTTCAGCAGAAACAGGTTTAAAAAATATTAAATTGACTCAATATTCCCTTCTATGCAGCAACACATGCTTAATAAGTGCACCAGTATCTAAGTTGGATATGTAGAATCAAATATAGTTGCCTGTCTTGGTTCAGAACATTTGAAAATAGGCAATTTGTTATCACCATCATCACTTGATTACTCCTCCCTCCCTCTTTCCCTCCGTCCTTTCCTCCCTCCCCTCCCTTCTTCCTCTCTATCCTGCCATACCTCCCCCTCCCCTCCTCCCCCTTTCTCCCCTCCCCAACCTTCCTACTGCCCTTCGCCCCATCTCAGTTCTTTCTCTCCTCCACCCTAACCTCCCTCTCCTCTCCCCTCCTCTCCTCCCCCGGTTAATCCTCTCTTCTCACTCTCCTCTCCCTCTCCTCTCCCTCTCCTCTCCCCTCCTCTCCTCTCCATCTCCTCCTCCCCTTCCTCCTATCCTTCGCCACTGCTCCTTCCCTTCTAACCTCCTCCTCCCCTTCCTCCCCCTCCCACGCCCCTCCTGTGTCCTCCCCTTCCCCCTCCCCTCCCCAGTTCCCCCATTCCGCCCCCCCTCCTCTCCGTACCCCCCTCTCCTGTGTCCTTCCCCTTCCCCTCTCCTACCCACTTCCCCCACTTCTCCTTCCCCGTTCCCCTCCCCCACCCCTCCCTCCTGCACCATCCATCCCCCTCCTGGTGCTCCCCCTTCAATACCCGCTACCCCCCCCCCCCCCCCCCCACCCCCCCCCCCCCCCCCCCCCCACACTCTCCTCCCAATTTCCCCCCGTTCCCCCTCCCCCGCCTCCGACCCCTCTCCTGTTCTTCCCCTTCCCCCTCTCCTACCCAATCCCCCCCCCCCCCTCCCCAGTGTGCCTCCCCCTCCCCTCCCCAAACCATCCGACCATTCACTTCCTTCCCCTTCTCCTTCTCCTACCCAATTTCCCCATTTCACCATTCCCTCGCCTCCCCACCCTCTCTCCTCCCTGCCCTAATCCACCCCCTTCCCCCTTGTCCTTCTCCTCCCCCCCTCTCCCTCTCCTCCCCAGTCCCCCATTCCCCCTTTCGGCCGGTTCTCCCTCCCCCTACCTCCCTAGCCCCTCCCCTCCCCCTCCCCTCCCTAGCCCCTCCCCTCCCCCTCTCCTTCCCTTCCCCATTCCCCCTCTCCTCCGCAGTTCCCCCACTTGCACCTCCCAACCCCCTCCCCCGCCTCCCACACCCCCTTCCCTCGCCTCTACTCCCCCACCTCCCCTCCCCCACCTTCCCACCCCACCCCCGCCCCCACCTCCCCACATCTCCAGCGTCATTGACGGATAGCGTCCCAAACTAAGCGGACGCCCTTTGATCATGTGACCCTATTCCCGCCTCCCCCCAGGGAACGCCGAGCGCCGCCATCTTGGCCTTTCATGTGACGTCAGAGCCGCGTGATGGCGCGGCACGCCTCACCTCGCCCTGGTGGGCTGTCTGATAACTACATCAGTGCCTCCTCTTGTCCCACCATCCACCCAAGAGAATGCCGCCCTGAATGAGAATGCTACTGCAGCGCCCCCTGTGGACTAATACTAATGCAGCCCTTACTGTGATAATGCAATCCTTACAGTGTTACAGTGGTAAAGCAATCCTTACTGTGATAATGCAGTTGTCACAGTGCCAATGTTGTCACAACTCTGCTAATAGAATACTTACTATGCATTCTTTATTGTGCTAATACATCCGCACAGTATCGACTGCATTAGCGTTGTATGGACTGCATTAGCACAGTGATAACTGCATTAGCGTTGTATGGACTGCATTATCACAGTATGGACTGCATTAGCACATTATGGACTGCATTAGCACAGTGAGAACTGCATTATCACAGCATGGACTGCATTATCACAGTATGGACTGCATTAGCACAGTGAGAACTGCATTAGCATTGTATGGACTGCATTAGCACAGTATGGACTGCATTAGCACAGTATGGACTGCATTCGCACAGTGAGGACTGCATTAGCGTCGTATGGACTGCATTAGCATCGTATGGACTGCATTATCACAGTATGGACTGCATTTGCACAGTGAGAACTGCATTATCACAGTATGGACTGCATTAGCACAGTGAGAACTGCATTATCACAGTATGAACTGCATTATCACAGTATGGACTGCATTAGGACAGTATGGACTGCATTCGCACAGTGAGAACTGCATTATCACAGTATGGACTGCATTATCACAGTATGGACTGCATTATCACAGTATGGACTGCATTAGCACAGTGAGAACTGCATTACACTATACATTGCATTAATGCAGTGTATACTGTGCCTAAGCATTCTTTACTGTGCTAATGCAGTCTTTTCTGTGACAATGCAGTCTTTACTGTGATAATGCAGTCCTTACTGTTCTAATGCAGTTGTTACTGTGCTAAAACAATCCTTACTGTGTTAATGCAGTCCTTACAGTACTAAACCAATCAGTACAGTGCTAATGCAGTCCTTACGTTGCTAATGCAGTAATTACAGTGATAATGCAGTCCTTAATGTGATAATGCAGTCTGTACTGAGCACATGCATTCGGTACAGTGCTAAAGCTATCCTCACTCTGCTAATGCAGTCCGTACTGTGCTAATGTAGTCTGTACTGTGATACTGCAGTCCGTACTGTGTTAATGCAGCCTTACTGTGCTAATACCATGATAATGCAGTCCTTACTGTGCTAATGATTTATTCAGTGTGTTAACTAATGCAGTCCTTACTATATTAATGCAGTCCTTACTATATTAATGCAGTCTTTACTGTGCTAATGCAGTCCATACTGGGATAATGCAGTCCTTACTATATTAATGCAGTCCTTATTATATTAATGCAGTCTTTACTGTGATAATGCAGTCCTTATTATCTTAATGCAGTCCTTACTATCTTAATGCAGTCATTCCTGCGCTAATGCATTGCTCCCTGTGCTTATGACACCCAAGCGTTCATGGTAACATTGCTTTTTGATCAGTGGAATGAGGAACCACAATAATCTGTCAATTAAATTTCCTCTCTTTAATCAATGGATGTAATACAAAGTTATTTTGCTAAAGGATTCTATTTATTGGGTAAATCATACCTCCCCCCAAAACCCTCCAATGACCTCTAATATATACATGAAGCATAAGATATGACATGAAGTATAAAGATATGGAAGACAATTATTTCTAATATATGCTGTATAAGCCATAATACAAGTATAATAAGCCGGAAGATCCATCTACTGCCCAACCACTAACTCAGTGGCTGGTCACTTACTCATTAGGTTATCTATTGGTACCTCATGACCTCCCCACGTGGTGCCACCTGCTCGCTCACACCTCAGCAGCCGTTATCCTCACTCACTGTACCGCTGAAAATTTGTTATACTCCGTAAGACCCAACACTGTACAGGCGGTTCCACCTTCGGCCTGCCTCATCTCCACTGGATGTCGACAAGAGTCAGTCACACAGGAGGATTTTTCTTATATACCACATATATGAGTCAGCTTCACGAAAACGGGCCAATCAGTGGTGAATTGAAGATGTTGGCATCGCAATTCTTAAAAGTGCAGTGCATTTCTTTGTTTCATATTAAATTATCCTAGAAACAAATAAGGTCGTTGTATTTTCTGGACCTTTACATTCAGGATAAATTTAAGGAGTTTCCAATACCTCTGTCAATGCTAAACTATAATTATGACGATCGACGCCGACATCCAATGATCGACGCTGACAACTTCCCCCAATTGGCCTCTTTTCGTGATCCTGACCCATATATATATAACATCTACACCTGCCAATATCTTCCCAGAATGCAATCTCCGAAAAGGCAACAGCGGTGAGCCTTAGAACTTAATAAGCTTTCACATAACTTTGTCTCTGGGGGGTTCTGGGCAAAGCACCTTGGGTGAGATTGAACTGCGATTACTGACCTATTTCTGGGCATTTCCACGCACCGACCCCCCCCCCCCTCCCCCACACACACCCACTCACACTAGCACTCCCCACTCCGAAAGCAGGTCATTAGTACTTAAAATGTCCGCACTAGGGTAGTGTCGCTGTGAGTGCAGTAGAACATATTTTCAATGGATAATACAGCTATTCTGAGTTCCAGTTGGTCCTTCAGGAAGGACTGAAGCTGCGACCCAGCCCGCCAGGTGGCACCTTCATCTTTCACAGCGGAAGTTGGGGGAGATAGTAAGTACACGGACACGTGAATCGCTATTTTTTATCTGACAACAAATTCCAATGCGGAAGGTC
This sequence comes from Branchipolynoe longqiensis, assembly GCA_030323885.1. NCBI lineage: Eukaryota > Metazoa > Annelida > Polychaeta > Phyllodocida > Polynoidae > Branchipolynoe > Branchipolynoe longqiensis. The sequence continues at coordinate 25,189,324 of CM059202.1, read as the reverse complement.
TGGAGTTCGAATCCCAGCAAAGTCAAAGCAATGATTGACCTAGCCTGGAGCTAGGCACTACGAGGATAGAGCAAGGACTGGTTGGCTCAATGTCAGATTAATGTGACTGAGTGGAATATCAGATCGGGTGTTGGCGTCCTGGTATCCCAGTGGGGCAGCACTATGAAGTTGCCATGAGTGTGCACTGTCAATAGTCAGTACCCATCCTGATATCACCTTAGATGTTGCCAGGACGTTAAACTGCAACAACCAACCAACTAACAGCTGAGCACAGGCATTGTCGTCTGCTACTTCGTTGCCCACTACAAAACCGCGACGTATCGGCTTACCCCATTGGCTAATGCAGCAGCGGCTCTGATTGGCTAATGGAGAGAGCGGGCTAATACGGTATTATGTGGCCTTGCAGGCGGTTGGGCATTAGGTGGAGTGCCTGTCTAGGCGTGCTTGTTTGTCTGTGTGTCTATGTGTGTGCCTGTCTGTTCCTGTGTGTACATGTGTGTGCATGTGTGTACCTGTGTGTGCATGTGTGTGCCTATGTGTGCCTGTGTGCATCTGTGTGTGCCTGTGAGTGCCTGTGTATTGTGTATTGATGTGTGTGGAGGGTGTATGTGTGTAGATGAGGAGCCTACTGCAGCACCCATATGTCCATGACGGTAAATTCGTCCTGATGTTAATGTGCTTCCTACTTTGTTATTTCCATTTTCTTTGTGAGATGGTGAGTGGTGTTGGTGTTGGTGGGTGGTGGTGGTGGTGGGCGGTGTGGGTGGTGGTGGTGCATGATGGGTACTGGGTGGAGGTTGTGGCTAGGCGGTGTGGGTGGTGGTGGTGCATGATGGGTACTGGGTGGAGGTTGTTGCTAGGCAGTGTGGGTGGTAGTAGTAGTGCATGGTGGGTACTGGGTGGAGGTTGTTGCTGTGTGGGTGGTGGTGGTGCATGATGGGTACTGGGTGGAGAGTGCTGCTGGGCTGTGTGGGTGGTAGTGGTGCATAATGGGTACTGGGTGGAGGTTGTTGCTGGGCTGTGTGGGTGGTGGTGGTGCATGATGGGTACTGGGTGGAGGGTGCTGCTGGGCTGTGTGGGTGGTGGTGGTGCATGATGGGTACTGGGTGGAGGATGCTGCTGGGCTGTGTGGGTGGTGGTGGTGCATGATGGGTACTGGGTGGAGGTTGTTGCAGGGCTGTATGACTGGTGGTGGTGCATGATAGGTACTGGGTGGAGGTTGTTGCTGGGCTGTGTGGGTGGTGGTGGTGCATGATGGGTACTGGGTAGAGGTTGTTGCAGGGCTGTATGACTGGTGGTGGTGCATGATGGGTACTGGGTGGAGGATGCTGCTGGGCTGTGTGGGTGGTGGTGGTGCATGATGGGTACTGGGTGGAGGGTGCTGCTGGGCTGTGTGGGTGGTGGTGGTGCATGATGGGTACTTGGTGGAGGGTGCTGCTGGGTTGTGTGGGTTGTGGGTTGCCGGGTAATAGTTGTCGGTCCGGGGACCACCTGCACCCTACACAGAGTCCACATTTTATGCCAGTAACCTGACACCCGTCACCCATGTCGTGTCAACATATTTACATTTAGAACTGCCTGTCAGCATAGGCGCAGATCTGTTACGCGTACACCTCGTTTTTGTGTTTACATAGCGAAGGAAGTGGCTTCTCTGCTCACTTTGTTTTCACCTCTGTAGCGAAGCCTCTGGATTCATTTCACAGCATGTCAACGCTTCTATAGCAACGCTACTTGGTGCATGCTAAGTCTCGCTTTCATCTCAATAGCAATGGGATTTATCCTGGAGCTTGATGACTCACTTCTAGCCTCGCTTTTATCAACTTAGCGAAAGCAAGTGGGTCGATTACTTTGCATCTTGTTTTAACCTCTGTAGTGAAACAAGTACGCTTCATTTTTGAATTCTTATCGCAAGGATTGTTTGAATTATTCCTAGTCTCGTTTTCATCTGAGAAGCGTAAAGGAAGTGTTTTCATTGCGGGTCTATTTTTCCCCTCTGTAGCAAAGCGAGTGGATTCAATTTCTACTTTGATTTAATGTTGATAGCGAAACTAATAGATTTCATTTCGAGCCTCGCATTCATCTACATAGCAAAGCGATCAGATAATGCTTCCACGTCTCCTTTTCACTTCCCTAGCAAAGCGATACAGCTCAATTTCCGGCCTCGTTTCCATCGCGGCCAGCATCGAATCAAGCGGATTTAATGTTGTGCCTCGTCGTTTTCGCATCCTTAGCGAAGCTGCTTGTTTCATGTCGGGTTCAGCGTCGTTTTCCCTTCTTTAAAGAAGCAACACAAATTAACTTCAGGCCTCGTTTTCATGAGACTGATTCAGCTGGCATGTCACAATATTACAATAGTCGCATGGTTTTAATTAAAATACCAAGTATTATTACGATCAGGATCACACCCATAGTCACGATGACGACATCTATTTATACCCCTATCACTTTCCCTCTCCCTATATCCTTTCCCTTCCCTACCCCTATCCTTATCCCGAACCCCATCTCCATCCTTATCCTTAACACCATTCTATCTCTATCCCTAACACCATTACTGCAATTGTGATCACGATCACAATCACAACAATACTTAGGCTCATGATTATGATCACTATCTCTATTTCCATATAAATCACCATTCCTATCCCCGTCCCCATCCTTATTCATATCCCTATCCCCGTCCCCATACTTATTCATATCCCTATCCCTGTCCCCATCCTTATTAATCTCCCTATCCCCATCAACATCCTTATTCATATCCCTATCCCCATCAACATCATTATTCATATCCCTATCCCCATCAACATCCTTATTCATATCCCTATCCCGGTCCCCATCCTTATTCATATCCCTATCCCCATCCCCATCAACATCCTTATTCATATACTATCCCATCAACATCCTTATTCATATCCATATCCTCATCCCCATCCTTATTCATATCCTATCCTCATCCCCATCCTTATTCATATCCCTATCCACATCCATATCCTTATTCATATCCCTATCCCCATCCACATCGTTATTTATATCCCTATCCACATCCACATCCTTATGCATATCATATCCCTATCCTTGTTCATATCTCTATCCCCACCCCCATCCTTATTCATATTTCTATCCCCATCAACATCCTTATTCATATCCCTATCCCCACCCTCATCCTTATTCATATCCCTATCCCCATCCATATCCTTATTCATATCCCTATCCCCATTTTTATTCATATCCCTCTCCCTATTCATATCCCTATCCCATCAACATCCTTATTTATATCCCTATCTGCACCCACATCCTTATTCATGTCCCTATCCACATCTGTATTCATATCCCTATCCCCATGCACATCCTAATTCATATCCCTATCCCCCAACCCCATCCTTATTCATATCCCTATCCCCATCGACATTCTTATTCATATCAATATCCCCATCCACATCCTTATTCATATCCCTATCCCCGTTGTTAATCATATCCCTCTCTCCATTCATGTCCCTCTCCCATCAAGATCCTTATTTATATCCCTATCCGCATCCACATCCTTATTAATATCCCTATCCCCATCAACATCCTTATTCATATCCCTATCCCAACAACATCCTTATTCATATCTCTATCCCCATCCACATCCTTATTCATATCCCTATCCCATCAACACCCTTATTTATATCCCTATCTGCATCCACATCCTTCATCATGTCCCTATCCCCATCTCTATTAATATCCCTAGCCCTATGGACACCCCAATCTATATCCCTATCCCCAGCCCCCATCCTTATTCATATCCCTATCCTATCAACATCCTTATTCATATTCCTACCCCCATTCGTAATCATATCCCTCTCCACTTTCATGTCACTATCCCATCAATATCCTTAGTTATATCCCTATCCCCATCCTTATTCATATCCCTATCCCCATCCACATCATTATTGATATCCCTATCCCCACACCTATCCTTATTCATATCCCTATCCCCATCCCCACCCTTATTCATATCCCTATCCCCATCAACATCCTTATTCATATCCCTATCCCCATCCCCAGCCTTATTCATAGCCCTATCCCCATCAACATCCTTATTCATATCCCTATCCCCATCCCCAGCCTTATTCATATCCCTATCCCCATCCACATCCTTATTCATATCCCTATCCCCATTATTATTCATGTCCCTCTCCCCATTCATATCCCAATCCCATAAAGATCCTTATTTATATCCCTATCTGCATCCACATCGTTATTCATGTCCCTATCCCCAGCTGTATTCATATCCCTATCCCATGCACATCCAATTCATATCCCTATCCCCACCCCCATCCTTATTCGTATCCCAATCCCCACCCCCATCCTTATTCATATCCCTATCCCCACCCCCATCCTTATTCATATCCCTATCCCCATCCCTATCGTTATCCCTACCACTCCCCCTACCATTAAACATATCACTATCACTATTACCTCTATGCAGATATAGTGGAGTTGCGCATGCGCAGAGCCTCGCCTTAGAGAGACGGTAAGCCACCAGTTTGTCGACACACAGTGACGTAGATTTACGTCAAATTTAGTGGGCAATTTGTGGAAATGGGGGCGGGATTAATTTAGCTCTCCCAGTTGGGTGTGCGTGGGTGGGTAGGTGTGTGTGTGGATGGGCGATGGAGTGGTCTGTGGGTGAGGTGATGGAAGGGTGGGTGATGGTGGAATATCCAAAGGTAACTAACTGTACATATGTATATATCTAGAGTACTGTACATACAATATATATATATATATATATATATGTATATATATATGTGATGTATAAGCATTATGCAAGTATAAAGGCACGTAAGGGATTTTCTATATGTTTATTACATTATATTATTCCGATATTATATTATTAGCCAATGGGCTCTCTGCATGTATTTGCTCCTTACTCATATATATTTAGAGTGAGGGTGCGTGGTCTGACAAGTTACCGCGCGTACATCCTGATATGACCTTTAGATGTTGCTAGGAGGTAAAACAACAAACATTATCCTGACACTGAGCTAATAAATCCTTGCCCGATCCTATTAATGCCGAGCACCAGGCTAGGACGTGACAAATTTTGTTTGTATCAATTTTATAAGTCATTGGTTTTAGTTGCCTGGGAATTGACCTGGCGATCTCCCGCACGGGAGTCCTGCGCTCTACCGATTCGACCACCGCACACGGTGCGTAGTAAGGCTAGATGCAATGTAAATGCCACAACGGCAGAATCCTGAACGCCCTCCCCCCAACTCAGCCACACCCCTTAACCACCCCCCTCCAGTCCCCCCCCCCCCCTCCACCCTATCCGACCCCCACACCTCCCTCACCATCACCACCACTAACAGCTCCAGTTAGGCCTCACTCTCAATGTCCTCTGCTCGCGCGTTATTGTCCCTTCCGGCGACGTTTTGGCGGGAAAGGTTGCCGCTGGCATCCATTCGGATAAATGTCGGCTGCTGCGCTGGACTCGCCTAGCGTAGCAACGGTTGTTAGGGCCTGGGCACTACTGAGTTCAGAGGGAGTGGACGGGTTAGGACTCGGGAGGAGAGTGGAGAGGGGAGGAGAGAGGAGGAGTGTGGGGCATGGAAAGATGAGGGGAGGAGAGGGAAGGGGAGGGAAGGGGAGGGGAGGAGAGTGGAGGAGAGGGGAGGGTAGAGGAGAGGGGAGGAAAGTGGAGGAGAGGGAAGGGGAGGGGAGGAGAGTGGGCAGGGTAGAGGAGAGTGGACGAGAGGGAGGGGGAGGGGTGAAGAATGAGCATGGTAGAGGAGAGGGGAGGAGAGTGGATGAGATGGAAAGGGAGGTGAGAGGAGAGTGCGGCATGGTAGAGAAGAGGGGAGGAGAGTGGAGAAGAGGCGAGAAGAGGGGGAGGAGAAATCACCTCAGTTCTATCTCCATGTCTCATCCTCAATTACAACATTCTGATAAGACCTCAGATGTTGCTAAGACCCCAAACAAACAAACAAACACCCACCTCCACAACTCCCAACACCCCCACCCCACTAAGCACTTCAAGTCTATCTCCATACCTTCATCCCCACATTACTTCAATCAATCCCCCCACTCTCAGCCTCAGCCCCACCCCTACCCCCAACCCGACTCCCACAGCTCCAAACGCCCCACCGCACTCAGCACTCTTAGCTCATCCCTATAGCTCCACCACCATCCACGTCAATCAACACCCCCACCCCATCCTCCACTCCCACCCCACCCACCCCCATCCGCACCCCCACAACTCTCAACCCCACACCCCACACAGTACTCTTAGCTCATCCCAATACCTCCACAACCACCCACTTCAGTCAATCCTCCTACTGCCACCCCCCTCTCACCCCACCCAGGCCCCCCCCCCCCCCCCCCAAACACAACCCACATCCCATCCACATCCACACGCCATCCACACCCACACCGCATCCACATCCACACCATACCCCACAACCCCATCCCCTCCCCACCCCTAACCCCCACCTCCTACCCACACCACCACACCACACCCTACCCATACCACCACACACACACCCTACCCCCCCCACACCCACCAGACCCCGTCCACACAACACCCCATCCACACACCACACCCCATCCACACTCACACCCCATCCACCAACCCCTTTCCAAATCCCCCCACCCCACCCCAAACCCACACCACCACAGCCCACCCACATCGCCATCCACCTCCAACCCCATCCAACCCCATCCACCGCCATCCCCCCACCCCCACTACACCCCCCCTCCCCCCACCCAAAGTGCTATTTAGACTCCCCCCCCCCCCCTTGACCTTGACCCTACGCATGCGCGTCTAACTAGCCGTACGTCACCCCCCCCCCCCCCCTCCCGGCGTCAGGCGTCACTAAGAGGATCCCCGTTTCTGAGCCTTCTTTATGACGTCATTAGCGCGGCCCGTGAGGTCACGTGTACATACCGGATGCAGCCTGCCCCAATAGGACTCACGATTCTACGATTATTGTTGGTCTGAGTGATGCTAACTTTACTTGAAATTCTAACTTCACGTCCCATCTTGCTGTTATTCTACGATTATTGTTGGTCTGAGTGATGCTAACTTTACTTGAAATGCTGACTTCGCGTCCAGTTTTGCTTTTATTCCACGATTATTGTTGGTCTCTGTGATGCTAACTTTACTTGTGACACTGACTTCGCATCCAGCCTTTCTGTTATTCTATGATTATTGTTGGTCTGTGTGATGCTAACTTTACTTGTGACACTGACTTCGCATCCAGCCTTTCTGTTATTCTATGATTATTGTTGGTCTGTGTGATGCTAACTTTACTTGTGACACTAACTTCGCATCCAGCCTTTCTGTTATTCTATGATTATTGTTGGTCTGTGTGATGCTAACTTTACTTGTGACACTGACTTCGCATCCAGCCTTTCTGTTATTCTATGATTATTGTTGGTCTCTGTGATGCTAACTTTACTTGTGACACTGACTTCGCATCCAGCCTTTCTGTTATTCTATGATTATTGTTGGTCTGTGTGACACTAGCCTTACTTGTGACGCTAACATTTCTGTCGCTGTTAATACCACCACTGTCTGATGACTCCAGTCAGCTGTGAAGGCTTTACTGTCGTCTACCCGTCCCCGACCCTGCCCATTCTACCAAGTGACGTACGATAACGGTGGCGACTAATTAAAAGCCTCTGAACAAAAGATCAATAATTCACGCGTTAAATCCGTTGCCATGGTTACGCCACCAAACGGTAACTAATGACCCAGGTAGCTAAAGCGGAGCCATGTCCTGCACGCGTCCTACTCCAGTGTGAGCGAGCACCCAGCAACAGGTTGCCATGGAAACGGTTGCCACCAGTGGGCAGGTTGCTTGCTGATGATTCATCTCAACATACATTTTATCAGCACAGAAGCACTGGTTTTCCCCAGCCTGATACACTGGTCTGATGTTGGTTGGTTGTTGGAGTTTTACATCCTGGCAACATCTAATGTCATATCAGGATGGGTACTGACTTGTGACACTACACACTCATGGTGTCTTTATAGTGCTGCCCCATTGGGAAATCAGGCCACCAGCACCATGACCCAACAGCCCACTCAGTCACATTATCCTAACACTGAGCTAACCAGTCCTTGCCCTATCCTATTAATGCCGGGTGACTGGCTAGGAAGCGACAAGTATCAAATTTGTAAGTCATCGGATTGACTCGACCGGGAACCAAATTCCCGATCTCGGGCATGCGAGACCTGCCTTCTACTGATTCGGCCACCACCTGGTCTGATATAAAACCCCAATAAACCAAGGTTGGCTCACCATGGGATCGAGTAGCTGCTGCTAAGGATATTGCATACTATAAACAGAAGAAGAAGAAGAAGAAGAGAAGACGGAAAAGAAAAAGAAGAAAAAGAAGAAAATGATTACAATTATTGGAGTAGTTTTTTACTTGAACGCGGACTTTTATTGGCGAGAAAATGAGCATTAGAAAGTACACAATTACTTTCCTCCAATACACCTGGATTTGAATCTCCAGGAAACGGCCTCCTGTGTCAGATGCAAAGGGTGGCCATTTTTTAGACTGCATCGCCATACTTTTCAGCGCATGAAACACTGGTCTTCCAGCATTGTACATTACATTGCAGATAAATAGCTCGGTAGGGCATATTAGTAAATTAAGATGGAGGTTTAGATTGATTGGTTGATTGGTGGTTGCTTTACGCCATGTCGGAAGCATAGGCCATATTCACGGTGAGAAATGTTTGTTTTTTGTTCAAACCAACGCTTTTACATGTAAAAGCAGACAATCAATTATATGCCAATAGACACTCATTAAATTAGAAAGGTCACAGTCATATATTTGTGGTCAAGGGAAACAAATTCCCATAGAAAAAGAAAAGTTTTATTAATAATTGATAGAATCTATTTAGTAAACTATATGAGGTGTTACACTCCAGCTGCCCTCAAAAAGGCTAAAATGTTTTCTTGTTTTACTTTAGTAAAAAGGTCATGTATACTGTCTGCAGTGTAGAATTGTTGGCGCAGGGCCAACAAATCAACGCAACTTAGTAAAATGTCTTTGAGTTTCAGCGGGGACTGACACCCAATACATTCAGGGGGAAGTTTAGTGTGTTTGTGGGTTAGCTATCAGTGGTAAGTTCCATATAAGGGTGGGGCACAGTATCCATGTTATGAGGCTTGTTCAAGGGCCTGGTCAGTGAGATAAGTTCTACTTAGTGACCTGTATTCTGAGTAGAAGGGGGCACTTCTGATGTCAGGGGGCAGTTCATTCCACATCTTGCTCACTTTAAATATTGGTGCCTTAGCTGGTCTCTTTGCGACTTCTTTCATTTCAGTGCTGTCTTTGACCAAAGACCCTATAATACTAAGACGGCTCACTCAGCCTGTACTGTGTAATCAAAATGATCAAACCCACCACTTGGTGCGCTGGCTGTTCTCTGGGTTAAACAGGTGCTATATTATATGTATAAATCTATGTATGAATGTGAAAGATGTGTGATAATGGCAATGATGATGATGATGCTGATGATGATGTGTATTTGTTCATAGCAATTTCATATTACCTATCTCATGTATAATATAATTGTATGTGTTTACATGTGAAACACCAACCAGCAGCCACGCTGATCAAACCCACCACAAGGTGGCACTGCGAAATTTACATTCCCATGGGAGAGATAGGGAGTGAGCCGTCTTAGTATTATAGGGTCTTTGCTTTCACTTAACCAGTTTGACACTTTTATGTGGTTAAAACCAGACGCGATGGCCAAATCAGTTGAGCGTTGGCCTCCCGTTGTGGTAGGATAGGACAAGGACTGGTTTGCTCGGTATCAGAATAACGTGACCGGATGGGATATCAGGTCATGGTGTCTGTTGTTAGGTCTCCCAGTGTGGCAGCACTATAAAACCATTAGTAGTATGCATTGTTGCAAATCGATACCCATCATAATATAACCTCACATATCGGTCGGACCTAAAATGCCAACGGAAACAAACAAACAAACACAATTCTGCAAGTTTGGCTGTAAATATCACTGCCTAAGACACTCCACCATGAATAATTCACTGCACTGACGTCATTTGTTTGTTTGTTGTTTTACGTCCTAGCAACATCTAAGGTCATATCAGGATGGGTACGGACTTGTGACAGTGTGCACTCATGATGACTTTATAGTGCTGTCACACTGGGAAACCAGGCTGCTGGCACCATGACCTGGTATCGCACTCAGTCACATTATCCTGACACTGAGTCAACCAGTCCTTGCCCTATCCTAATAATGCCGAGCGCCAGTGTAGGAAGCAACAAGTATACATTTTTAAGTCATTGGTTTGACTCGACCAGGGTTCGAACCCACGACCCCACGATCTACCAGCACGGGAGACGGACGCTCTAACTCATTCGGCCACCCCGTCTGGTCGCACTGCCGTCATGCACATACCAAATGCCAACCAAACAATTTGGTTCTCTTTTATGGTATGAGAGCATCATTTGCAACTCTGCCGTATTGCCAAATCAGGTTGTTTTGACAGCTAGACATTTACGTCAACTCAATTTGTTTGTTTGTTTAACAACCCCCCAGCACAAAAAGTAAACATTGGCTATTGGTGGTCATTTCATGATTAAACATATCTGAGTACAAAATTACATTTTAACTGGTTACAATAGAACACAGAAATGTATGACGAAAGAGAATACAACTGTGGTAAAATCACAAGTGGTATATGATAAATAAAACTAACAGTAGATATTTCAAGGTAAAAATGGGAAATCAATTTTGGGTAAAAACCAGTTTCCCTCCTAAATTTCAGAATGAGTTGCAGATTGAATCGGAATGACTCCATCACTCCCTCATTTCCAAACACATCATCTCTAACTGGTTGTAGGTGAGGACATCTCACTAAAATGTGATGCACTGTCAGTATATACCGGCAGTGCTCACACTGGGGCAGACGGTTCCCAGCTAAAATAAAACTATGCCCTCAAGAACATATGATCAAGACAGGAGCGACAGAGGATAACCTCATCCCATCTCGACCATCTGTTGGAGGACTGCCAATCTCCCAAGACTAGCATTGTTTCATTCATCCTGTTTGTTTGTTTGTTGTTTGTTTGTTGTTGTTTTACGTCCTAGCAACATCTAAGGTCATATCAGGACGGGCCATTCATCCTGCCAGTTAGACATGATGTACGTGTAAATGTAAAATTTAAGATCTGTATATGGGATACCCTATCCAACTCAAATGCAAACAGCATTCTGCCCTCAGCCACCGAACCGGCAAGTAGTGTTAATTTTTCCCACCCACCATCCCTTAAGAATAAATAAATTTAACCTGGTTGATATTGGCATGGATTATCCTTATTCCTCGATTGATCATTAACCTAAACTGATGGCATTAATAGGATAGGGCAAGGACTGGTTGGCTCAGAGTTAGGATAATGTGCTGAGTGGGAAATTGGGTCATGGTATTGGTGTCCTGGTCTCCCAGTGGGGAGTTGGCTTGCATTCTGGCATGCCCTTAGATGTTGCCAGGATGTAAAACCCAGACAAACCAAGGTCGGCGTCATCATGGGAGACATTAACACTTGGTAAGGATATTACACACTATAAGCCGAAGAAGTAAGTACAAGAAAAAGAAGAAAACAGATTACAGTTATTGGAGTAGTTTCTGACTTGAAGGTGGACTTTTGTTGGTGAGAAAATGGGCATTAGAAAGTACTTAATTACTTTTCTCCAGGACTCCCGCGTTTGATTCTCCTGGAAGCGCCCCCCCCCCCCCCCCCCTGTGTGGGACGCGAAGGGCAGCCGTCTTTAGACTGAACCACCAGGGCTCTTTCAGTACTCCCCATCTGAGTGGAAAGCCGGATCGAACATGTTCGCCCGAATGCCTACATTAGCAAAGGAAAAACCAGTTCCAAGGCACTTGGCCCTCCTCAGGTTTGGCCAGGTGACATGGCCTTAGGACATTCTAATTTGAGGCCATCAATGGGTTATTTTATTTATTTTTTAAATTAGGAAAACATTTCTTCCAGAGCATTTCGCCACTGTCAGATTTGGCCATGCGACAGGGCCTTAGGGAAACTGATTTGAGGCCATGAAATGATTAAACAATTATGAACAAACCGATTCCAGAGCATTTGTGGCTAATTTCAATGTTGGCCCTGTGTCATGAATATCATGAGGAGGGTTGTAAAACGTATTTCACCGCAATCGAAGCACATCAGGAAGTTGCTTTAGAAAGATAGAGGTACTAACCTTTGATTATTAATTAAATTGATTATCTTTTGAATAATAATTAATATGACTATCTTTCTAGACAATACACAAAAGAGAATTTCCGCTGGTAAGCGACCCTCTGACGGCTGCTCCACACAACACTAAACAATATTGCTCAACATATTCTGTGGTTGGTTACTGGAATTTTACATCCTGGCAACATCTAAGGTCATATCAGGATGGGTCAATCATTGACTTGTAACAGTGCACACCCATGGTGACTTTATAGTGCTGTCCCACATGGAAATCTGGCCGCCCACACCATGACCCAATAGCCCACTCAGTCACATTATTTTGACACTGAGCTAACCAGTCCTTGCCCTATCCTATTAATGCTGAAAGCCTGGTTAGGTAGCGACAAGTACCAATTTTGTAAGTCATTGGATTGACTCAACTGGGAATCAAATTCCCGATCTCCAGCACAGAAGACTCGCGCTTCACTGATTCGGCCACTGCACCCGGTCACATGCTCTGTGGGAGGTGGGTGTGGGGATCGCTTTATAGGATTTCCACCATGAACCCGCCCTCTAACGGCAATGGAAAGAACCAATGATGTCTATAATAGCTCACTCTGCGGCATGCTCTGTGGTAAAGATCTTCTGGAGTACTTCCATCACTAACCCACCTCCTGGTGGCAATGGAAAGAACTAACATTGTATGCACCAGCAGCTCACTGTGCAGCCTGCTCTGTGGTACAGGCCTCATAGAATATTTCCCACCACCAACCCTGCCCCCTGGTGACAGTGGCCGAACTAATGAATTGGGTGATACCGGTCTTCCGGCTGAAATTTGGCACAGTTATCGATTGCACCACCGACACTGAATGGGGTCGGTTTCAGCGCATATGAAGCAATCAATCACTCTCTCTTAACGGTACGCATGCCTGTTAACCAGTACTACTTTCAATTAAGGCTAAATTAATATTAGCGATTTTGTTTTCTTGAAGATTTATACTGTCTATAATGGATAAGTCTGAACAGACTTGTTTTCACCATTGTACAGTTTGTCGATTGAAAGCCAAAACCTACACTTTCACCGACTGAAGGGATTTTGAACCTCCCACACTATATAGACATGGTATGAGAGCAACTGGCCTTTGATGACACTGTATGTTATACACATCTGTTGAAATCTAAATTACCATAGGTGTTGATGGGGAATCGAACCACCAACCTTCAGATTAGGAGTCTGACCTGGAAAAAGGTTTGACATTCTAACCACTCGGCCATAGAGAACACCACAATTGCTCTATATTATTATCTCATTTAATATAATTTGGGGGATCTTCTATTTTTAAGTGTTAATTTTCTTTAGATATTTGAAATGAAGACATGCTAAAGCAAAATGCTTGGTGTGCCTATTTTCAAGCACAGCATGGGAAAACTAAACATCAATAAATCTGTACCAAGTGAGCCTGGATTTAAGTACGATAAAATCTAGGTCAGTGCTTTGGGTTAGACAATTTGATGCTTTCATCCAACCGTGCACATTTAAATACATTTACACTGAAGCGAGACACAAAGATTTACACTGAAGCATGACACAAAGATTAAAGATGCACAGTCCGATGTTTTTATAAAGTTCTACCATTAGCTGAGATAAATGTATTAGGTTCATCGTTATATTATAATCTACCTTACTTAGTCCATTGTTATATAATTATCTACCTTATATTACTTGTCCATTGTTATATTATAATCTACATTACTTTAATTTGTCCATTGTTATATTATAATCTACATTACTTTACTTTGTCCATTGTTATATAATAATCTACCTCATGTTGTCCATTGTCATATTATAATCTACATTACTTTGTCCATTGTTATATTATAATCTACCTTATATTACTTGTCCATTGTTATATTATAATCGATCATACTTTACTTTGTCCATCATTATATTATAATCTACATTAGTTTACTTTGTTCATTGTTATATTATTATCTACATTACTTTGTGCCATGTTATATTATAATCTACCTTACTTTACGTTGCTCATTTTTGTATTATAATGTACCTTATGTTGTCCATTGTTATATTATAATCTACATTACTTTGTTCATTGTTATATTATAATCTACCTTTAGCGTACTTTGTTCATTGTTGTATTATAATCGATTGTACTTTACTTTGTCCATTGTTATATTATAATCTACCTTATGTTGTCCATCGTATTGTATTATAATCGATCGTACTTTCCTTTGTCCATTGTTATATTATAATCTACCTTATGTTGTCCATCGCTATATTATAATCTACATTACATTACTTTATCCATTGCTATATTATAATCTACCTTTACTTTACTTTGTCCATTGTTATATTATTTATCGATCATACTTTAATTTGTTTATTGTTATATTATAATCTGCATTACATTGTGCAATGTTATATTATACTTTACATTACGTTACTTTAGCCATTGTTATATTATAATCGATCATACTTTACTTTGTTCATTGTTATTTTATAATCTACATTAATTTGTGCGATGTTATATTATAATCTACCTTTACTTTACTTTGTCCATTGTTATATTATTTATCGATCATACTTTAATTTGTATATTTATTTGTTACAAATAGCTACATTATTATCGACCTTACTTAACTTTGAGATCACGTTCATAATAAATAATTAACATTGGAGATAATTGATGTCAAGAAAAAAGCAAACTTAATAGTGCCATGCAAATCACACAATTATAACACAATCGGCTTCAGCAGTAACAAGGTCCTACTGAATTGAGTTAGTCGGTTGGTTGGTTCTTGGAGTTTTACATCCTCGGAAAATCTAAGGTCATCTCAGGACGGGTACCGACTCAATGCACACTCATGTCACCTTTATAGTGTTGCCCCACTGAGAAATCAGGCCGCCGGCACCATGATGTGATATCCCACTCAGTCACATTGTGCTGACACTAAGGTAACCAGTCATTGTCCCTATTCTATTAATGCCAAGCGCCAGATTAGGAAGCGACAAGTATCAATTTTATACGTCATTGGTTTGACTCGACTGGGAACCGAACTCCCGATCTCCCGCAAGCGAGGCCTGCGCTGTACTGATTTGACCACCGCACCCGCTAATTGAGGTAGTGATTCCAGATATGTAGGAAACCATATATGAGCCTGTCTCAAAAGGTGCTAACTCTTCGTTTTTTTGTCCATAGTAACGATTGACACAAAAAAGCACAGAAACGGTTACACTGAAAACACAAGGACATTTGCTTCAAATCAATATGTATTCTATTGGGATTATGAAACACCATGTAAAAAACAAATCAGCTTATCCTGAGCAAATCCATAAGTAGACAGTGTGTTGATCGTTACTATGGACAAAGTTTTGTCCCATATTGCTTAGTACCTTTTGAGACAGTCTCATATAGCTATTATTATTGATACTAATCATAAAGACACAATTCAACATGTATATATTATTATATGGAGGAGAGTCTTAGCTCTGGCTGGCTCTTCAGCCCCGCTTCTTTTATTAAAGTAAAATTCGGGCTAAGTGACCAGCCAGCGGTGGTCAGGTTACCGCGTGTAGCCCCACTCAGACTACACATTCCTTAAGCCCCAGTCACACATACCCGGATCAGGGGCCGGACGAGCCCCGGACTGCCATCCACGGTGGTCCGGGGCGATCCGGGGTGATCCGTGGCTCGTCTGTGGCTCGTCCGTGCCGACACCCCTGATCCGGCCTGATCCGTGGCTCGCCCGGCGCCGTCCGGGGTCAGCCCCAGATGTTTTTAAATGTTTAAAACATCCGGGGCAGTCCGTGGGATTTTGCTATCTGGGCTCAATCCGGCCTGATCTGGCCTGATCCGGGGGTGGTCCGGGGGTGGTCCGGGTATTTCGGGGGTGGACCAGGCCTGTCTGGGGGTGGTCCAGGGTCATTTTGAGCCACGGTTTGACCCGGACCATCCCCGGACTATCCAGGAGTACCCCCGGCCTAGCCACGGACCACTCCCGGACTGCCCCCGTAAGACCGGGGGTGATCCGGGATAGTCCGGGGGTGGTCCAGGGCAGTCCGGGGGTGGTCCGGCCTCGTCCGGTAAAGTCCGGCCCAGTCCGGGGGCAGTCCGGGGGCGGTCCGGGGCTCATCCGGGGTTCAACCAGGAAAGTGTGACTGCGAGGCAAAAATCGACGAAAACAGTGATTTTATCCGTGGTGGTCCGGGACAGTCCGGGCCGTTGGTCCGTGGGTGGTCCGGCTCAACATCCGGGGCTCGTCCGGGTATGTGTGACTGGGGCTTTATTGCAGTCCACCTGCCCACCAGGCAGCTCCAACAGAACCAACAGATCATTCTAGTACCACATGCACCAAACACGGCAATAGATCCGTTCCCATAATATCCGCATAATTCTCCGCATTAGACTTAGAGATTAGAGATATGTGCAACAAACAATATCTACAGTATATATGTCGGACCAAAATTAGATAGCTTTTTTGTTTGTTTTTTTGGTTGACCAAATTTGATGCTTTAATCTGACAATGCAGGTTTAACCAAAAACAAGAAACAGTAGAACCCAGTGAAATCTTCAATCTGCATTCCTAATACAGTATAACCCCGTTAAACCAAACTTGAAGGGACCCTAGAAATTTGTTTGGATTAACTGATCATTGGTTTAACCAAGCTTTTGCTTCAGGTTTGACTTTGAGTAAGCATGTATTGCACATGTAATATACAATGTATGTGGACACATTGATTATTGGTTTCTATCTACATACAGTATAACCCTGTTAAACGAAGCTTGGTTATACCAAACGATCGGTTAATCCAAACAAATGTCTAGGGTCCCTTCAAAATACTACCATTTATCCTATAAAAAAGTTGGTGGGGTCTCAGATGACTTTATAATGACATGAACGTTTGGTTTAACTGTACCGGAAGTGGCCTGGGGCCTGAAATTCTGTTTGGATTAACCAATAATTTGGATTGAACGACTTTGGTTTAACCAACTTTTTTATATGATAAATGGTAGTATTTTGTTGGGCCGCCAAAAAAAGTTTGGATTAACCAATCGTTTGGGCTAACCAAGCTTGGTTTAACTGGGTTGTACTGTAATTACCAAACTTGAATGGAAACCCCGAATCAGGATACTATTGAACCGCAGAGAAAATATCCCAGCGAAATTAATCAGCAGAGAAGCCAAACGGAATTAAAGGCCCTGTCACAACACGACATACCGCATCAGCGCGTGCTCAATGTTCAAACAATTTCCAGTACGTCAGCATTTGTCAAACTTTTCAGCGGCTGGGGATAAAAATGGGCGTATACACAACATACACACAACGTACACACAACATACGTAACATATGCACACCGTATCTCTGACCTATTGCTAGCATTTGAGAGCGTTCATGTGCCTCGCAAAACGTTTGTAAAATGCTCGCATATACTCACGGTACGCTGACCAACATTACATACGTTACTCCATTGCTAGAAGTACGGTGTATACGTTAAATATGCTGGAGATATGACAGGCAAACGTTCGAAGTATGCTAGGAGTATGTAATGCATCCATTTGCAGTATGCGGACTGTATGCGGACTGCACATTCCCTATGCCTAACGTGCTGCAATGTATACCAACATATCCCTAACATACTCCCAACATATGCGACATATCCCAAAAATACACGCAGCATATGTTCAATGTACGAGCCACATGTCGACACACGTTCAAAATATTTAGCATGCACAACACTTTTTTGGAGCCTCGGCGCACGGCGAAGTAAGACGATGTATAACGACATACCCGGAAAGTACCTGATGTACGCCCAAAGTATACGTAACGTATGACGATCTACCCCAACATGTTGGTCGAAAATCACATACGTTGCCATACGTTAAGGCTATACGTCGTAGTGTGACATGCCCTTATCGATTCAAAGTTGTCTGCTCCGCCTGGCATTTTGCCACCCTTTTTTTGTCGTTCTCTCCCCGATCTCGGTTTCACACGTGACTGAGCGTGAGACTGCACTAGATTAACTGATCACAGAGCTGCGTCTCTCCAGGACACCAGGTCCACGTTGGACTAACTCCTCATCAACCATCTGGTTCATATTATTAAAAGAGCAGCGGAACGTAGTTCAGCTGGTAGAGTGTCCACCTGTGAAGCTGTGGGTCATCTGATCGATCCTGCTCAGTGGGCTATTTTCCGTTCCAACCAGTGGTCCAAAACTGGTTCAGCAAAGGCTGGGGTCCTGTCCTGTCTGTGGGAAAGTGCACATACAAAAAAACAAACTTGCTGCTTATCGGAAAGAGTAGGCTATGTTGCGGCAGCAGATTTCCTCCAAAGAAATATGTTAGAATAGCCATATATTTTATGTCCGATAGCCGATGATAAAAATGTGCACAATAGGCGTTATTAAATAAAACAAGTTTTACTTTACTTTTCATAATTATTTAATGTTACATAGTCCGATGCATTTGAGTTTCTGCCAATTCACCTGAGATAAATATATTAATGTGATTGTTATTTTCTATATTTCCATTTGGGGTAACGTTTATCTTAAATGGCTAACCTTTGTGAAATATTTGAAATGCAAACATGTCAAATTAATTTTCGCAAGCACGCCCAAACTCTTGACACCATAGTCTTCTGCAGGTTCTATTAAATTGACTCAGTAGTCCCTTCTATGTGGTGACAAATGGTCAAGAAGTGCATCAGTATCTAAGTTAGATATGTAGAATCAAATTTAGATAATTGTTTTGGTTGTTGAAATGTTGATGTTTCATGGAACTATGCAGTTTTAAATCGACATGAAAAGTGTCTAGTATTTGTTAGTAGATGAGAACCACCAAACCAGGAATCTTTTTAAACTTTGACAAATTAGTAACAGTAAGATAATTGTTATAAGTGAAGTGGGTTTTTAAATGAATAAAAGTGCATGACGTTGATTTGTTTGTTGGGGTTTTACATCCTACCAATACTAAGGTCATATCAGGATGCATACCGAGTTGTGAGAGTGCACACTTATCGGAGCTTTATAGTACTGCCCCACTGGGAAGCCATGCCACAGGCACCATGACCCAATATCCCACTCACTCATGTTACCCTGACACTGAGCTGACCAATGCTTGCCCTATCCTCATAACGCCGAACACCAGGCTAGGTAGCGACAAGTATCAATTTTGTAAGTCTGCTTTGACTCCACTGAAATTCAAACTCCCAACCTTCCACACGGGAAGCCTGCGCTCTATCGATTCGGCCACCGCATCTGGTCAGAAGTGCTAGCAGGCTTCCCTCACAGAAGGTCATGGGCTGGAACCCAGGCCGAGTCAAACAACTGACGTACAAAAGTGATAGTTGTCGCGCTACAAACCCAGCGATTAGAATGTCTAGAATCAGGCAAGGGCTGGTTTGTTCAGTCTCAGAATAATGTGACTGAGTGGCATATCTGAGGTCATGGAGCCACCAGCCTGGTTTCCCACTTGGGCAGCGATATAAAATTTCAATGAGTGTGCACTGTCAAAAATCAGGAAGTATCGATACTGATATGACCTTAGATATTACTAGGATGTAAATCCCCAACCAACAAATACAACTACAGTATAACCCTGTTAAACCAAACTTGAAGGGACACTAGAAATTTGTTTGGATTAACAGATCATTGGTTTAACCGAGCTTTGGCTTCGACTTTGACTTGGCTCAGATGACCTTATAACCACATGAAAGTTTGGTTTAACTCTACCGGAAGTGGCCTGGGGCCCGACAATTTTGTTTGGATTAATCGATAATTTGGATTAACCGACTTTGGTTTAACCAACTTCTTTTATATCATAAATGGTAGTATTTTGCCGGGCCGCCAACACAAGTTTGGATTAACCGATCATTTGGTTTAACCGAGCTTGGTTTAATGGGGTTGTACTGTATCAGGTTTGTATTCAGCTGATCATAGACGAGTTGGTTAAGACCACAATATATTAGCGTCAGCTGAAGGACATTTATTGACTGTAGTAAAATAACATTAAATGGATGATTATCTCCCATAATGGTATACTTATTAGACTATTCACCTTTAAGTTTATAGTCCAATGAAAACATCGAATTTTCAAAGCCAAAACACTTACCTAGATTTGAGCCTAGACATCCAACTTAGATACTGGTGCACTTATTAAGCATGGGTCGCTGCATAGAGTCTTGTACTGTTGATTATATTTATCATATCAAAATGACTATTGTCATGGTAGTGTATCCCTAGCGGTATTGCAGGTATAGCGGTATTGCAGATATAGCAATACCTCAGGGAGTTTGACGCCCCTGCCCTGCAGAGTTGTAAACCACTGCCTTGTGGTACAGGTTCTTGACAGAACCGAAGGCTAAGGGAGCAAACCCTAAACAGAAAACCATGTCACTGTGGCAGCATTAAGGGCGGTTGATGTATGGAAATCCCAACATCTCCCGACCAGCCACTGCAGGGACAAATAGTTTTGCGCCTGTCTTGACATGTTCTTGCCGGTGTTAAAACCTCTATTTGCTCCCCGAGAGAGTGCCGCTGGTAACTTGCAAAAGCCAGCAGCACTTCAACACCTTTGCAGGCAGCTTTCATGAATTTAGAGCTAAATGGAGAGCGGCAGTCAAGTAATGAAAGCAGTCTTTGTCGCATCGCGACCGACAGCATGATGATGATGATGATGTATCCCTAGCGAGAGATTCTATAGTCACATAACCGTGATGTCAGTAGATTATTCTACAATCACGGGTCCGCTCAGGATTAGTTTGTTTGTTTGTTGTTTTACTTCCTAGCAACATCTAAGGTCATATCAGGACGGTACCGACTTGTGACAGTGCAAATTCATAGCGACTATATAATGCTGTCCCACTGGGAAACCAGGCCGCCGGCACTATGACCTGGTATCCCACTCAGTCACATTATCCTGACACTGAGCATGCCAGTCCTTGCCCTGTTCTAATAATGCTGTGCGCCTGGCTAGGAAGCGACAAGTATAAATTGTTAAGTCATTGGTTTGACTTGACCAGGGTTCGAACCCACAACATTTTGGATAGGTATTGACTGTAGCCATCAGAACTAAAAGAATGGTACCATGATACTAGACTGCCGATCTATATCAACAGTATGGTGAGCTAGGATGCCGCACTGCTGGCATGGTACCGTGATTTTAGAATATTCTTCTGTTGTCATGGTACCGTGACAATAGAGGCATCCCTATTGGTCTGAATG
Source organism: Branchipolynoe longqiensis (assembly GCA_030323885.1). Taxonomy (NCBI): domain Eukaryota; kingdom Metazoa; phylum Annelida; class Polychaeta; order Phyllodocida; family Polynoidae; genus Branchipolynoe; species Branchipolynoe longqiensis. The sequence goes on along the minus strand of CM059202.1, from coordinate 25,167,867 downwards.
CGGCAACCTTCAGATCTAAAAGAACGGTACCATCACACTAGACTGCCGATCTATATCAAAGGTACCATGACGCTAAACTGCTGTACTAGCAACAAGTAAACACTTTTAAGTCATTAGTTTGACTCGACTATGGTTCGAACCCGTGGGTTCGAATCCAACGATCTACCAAAACGGGAGACAGACGCTCAGCTCATCCCCTTCTGGTCTACAAGGAAGAATCAATCAAGAAATGATTGTTGAATTATGAGTGCTGAGTTCCCCATCAGGGCACTGGGTGCAATGCGCATGCTTGACAAACTCTCAGAAGGTTTCACCTCACGCACTGTCGCGTGATATGTGACGTCACACAACAGTCAGCCGCCTCGTGCGTGTGCAATCTTTTGGGGTCCACTTTTTATTTTATTTTTCTTTATTTTTATTTTGGGTTGTAAAATAGCTGTGACGTTATTTAAAGACTGGAGATCAATTCACAGTCGCGAATAACCAACAGTAACTTTAGACAAGGCGCCCGTGTAAGTGAGATCAGCTGCCCCGTTCTGAGGCCTTGGAACACTTCGGAACACTTCAGAACACGTCGGAACACTTCGGAACACTTCGGAACACTTTGGAACTCTTCGGAACACTTCGGAACACTTCGGAACACTTCGGAACACTTCGGAACACTTCGGAACACTTCGAAACACTTCGAAACACTTCGAAACACTTCGGAACACTTCGAAACACTTCGAAACACTTCGAAACACTTCGGAACACTTCAGGACACTTCAGGACACTTCGCAACACGTCCATAACTTCAGAAGACTTCAGAAGACTTCAAATCACCTCCAACTGATAGTTTGATTTATGTATCAACAAATTGTACTGTACGGCGGGAATACCAATGATATAGCGCTGACGAGAGATATTATTCAATGAATAAAATACATTTAGTTAAAAAAAAAAAACAACAACTTTGGAAGATGATATAGCGCTTGAGAACACATAAAATACTTGAGGTTCCTTATGGGGATTCTTTTTCGTTTTAATACCAATTTTTTGTGCTTACCTCATTCCGTGCTTAACATTGTTGTGATCACTTTTCTCACACTTTAACCCACATAATCCCCACGATTCTCACTTTATCCTGTTTCATTCTATTTCATTCTATTTAGTTCTGTTTCATTCTGTTTCATTCTATTTAATCCTATTTCATCCTGTGTTATACTATATTAATCTACATTATCCTACTTTATCCTACCTTATCCTACCTTATCCCACCTTATCCCATGTTATCCTACAACTTGATCGCACTCCCCTCCCCTTCTTACCCCCACCTCTTCTCCCTCTTGCCACTCCCATTCCCATCTCCCCCTCTTCCCCTCTCCTCGCCTCCACCTCATCCTCTTCCCCCTCACGTCTTTCCCCTTCTTCCCCATACTCATTACCACTACTCCCTTAACTCCCCCTCCCCTCTCGCTGAGTGCCTTCCCCCTTCACCTCTCATCCCCCTTCCCCTCTGCCCCTTCCTCCCAACCCCCTCTCCCTCCTGCGCACACTTCCCCATTTCCCTCCCTACTCCCTCCCCCTCCCACCTCTCCCCTTCTCCCTCCCCATTCCCTTCTCCCTCCCCATTCCCTTTCCTCCTCTTCACCCTCTTTCTCCCTCCCCATTCCCTTTCCTCCTCGTCACCCTCTTTCTCCCTCCCCATTCCCTTTCCTCCTCTTCACCCTCTTTCTCCCTCCCCATTCCCTTTCCTCCTCGTCCCCATTCCCTCTTTCCTCTCCCCTCTTCCCCCCATTCCCTTTCCTCCTCTTCAACCTCTTTCTCCTCTCCCCATTCCCTTTTCCCTTCCTCTTCACCCCCTTTCTATTCTCCCCTCCCCCCCCTTTCCTCCTCTTCACCCTCTCTTTCCCTCCCCATTCCCTTTCCTCCTCTCACCCTCTTTCTCCCTCCCTCCCTTCCTCCCCGTCCTTTCCATTCCCCCTCCCTTCACCCTCTTTCTCCTCCCCATCCCTTTCCTCCTCTTACCCTTCTTTTCTAACCCCCTCTCCCTCTTCTCCCCCGTCTCTCATATCTTCCACTCCTCTTCCCCCCCTTCAACCACCTCACATTTACCCCTACTCCATCCCTCATCCTCATCCCCCTCCCCCTCTCCCCCACTCCCCCTCTCCTCCGCTTCCCCGTCTGCCGCTTCCCCCTCCCACTCTCCATTGGTTTCTTCTCACTACCTCTCAGCCGTCATCCCCCTTCCACCACTCCCCCTCCTTATCACTCTCCTATCTCACCCATCTCTCACCTTTCTCCCCTACTCTCTTCCCACCTCTCCCTCTCCCGCCTCCCTCTCCATTGGTTCCTTCCCATTCTCCTTCACGCCCTCCCCCTCACCAACTCCCCCTTCCCCCTTCTCCACCATCTCCCCCTCTTCTCCCTCTCCTACTCTGCACTGGCTCCTTCACTACTCCCTCACTCACTCACCCCTTCCTCCTCACCCCCATCTCCCCCCTTCTCCCCCATCTCACTTCCCCCTCTCCCCCCTTCCTCCACTCTCCATTGGTACCTTCTCACTCACCTTCACACCCATCCCTAGCCTGGTCCCCTGGCCTTTGTTTCAACAGAGGTCGCCACTGTGGTCGTTTCTAAGGCCAGGCAGAGCGGTGCATGGTTTGTCTGCTATTATCACTCCCTTTTATTGGTGTCAATCAAAACAATGTCATTAGCAAAATGGACATTTAAGTGCCTTCTTTAAGCAATGCACACACGGATAAAAGTATTTATGAAGCAACATATAGTAATAGGGTACATTACAAATATGTCAATGGATTATTCTGGATTCTGATTTCATTCAGAATATATTGTGAAAGTGATATTTAATCTGATGATCTGAGTCCAAATTTTATAATGTAATGTCCTGGAAAAACTCCACTCCACTTCACATACACTGATACAGTGTCATCTTGTATTACAAACCATATACACTATTTAAACAATGGAATAGACACGCTAACATGTTTAAATCTTACTTTCTTAATGACGTTGGATGAAATATTGTATGAAATGAGTTATGTTAGTTTTAGCAAATTCATATCAATGAAGGACATTAGGAGTATTTCTCATAGGCATAACTGCAGTGGCTTATGTTGTTACTCCCACAACACTGCCTCAGGGACAGGTTCCTAAGCAACCAATTAGAACAAGTGTGGGGAAGCTGGGTTGATATATCCACATCATTTTGCCATATCTATCATAGCCCCCAATTTTCAAATCTGTGTGTGCAGCAGTGATATATAGTCCTTAAAACTTTGTTTTTGAAACCTTCTGAAAACTACTCTGTTCACAAAAGTATTAATTCAGCAATTTGCCACTAGGTGCCGCCAGTGACATCTGTGCAGGACCCATCTGGATGCACACACACAGCATCTAGCACATAAGATGGGTACTGGATGGATAGTTGGTATGCAGGTATTGCAGGTATAGCAATACCTCAGGGAGTTTGATGCCCATGCCCTGCAGAGTTGTAAACCACTGCCTTGTGGTACAAGTTCTTGACAGAACCGAAGGCTAAGGGAGCAAACCCTAAACAGAAAACCATGTCACTGTGGCAGTATTAAGGGTGGTTGATGTATGGAACTCCCAACATCTCCCTACCAGCCACTGCAGGGACAAATAGTTTTGCGCCTGTCTTGACATGTTCTTGCCAGTGTGAAACCTCTATTTGCTCCCCGAGAGAGTGCCGCTGGTAACTTGCAAAAGCCAGCAGCACTTCAACACTCTTGCAGGCAGCTTTCATGAAATGTAGACTCATGGATGCAACTCTCACAGCAGAGAGCTAAATGGAGAGCGGCAGCCTAGTAATGAAAGCAGTCTTTGTCGCATCGGGACCGACAGCATGATGATGATGATGGAACCCGACTAACCTTTTCCTCCACACCTCTACTCGCCTCACCCACTTCACCTTACAACCTCCCCCAGGGTCAGAGGTATCCGAGTTTGAGGAGATGTATAATATATACGGGTTGTCCCATCCCGTCTGGAAAACCTGAGACAGTTTGAGATAAGATATTAATTAAATAGCTTCACTCTGATATCTAATCTTTGGACAATCAATCAGAGCAGACTCTAGACAGAAATCAAAGTCTCTCCGTCTGTCCATCTCTCTATCCCGCTATCTCTGTATATCTATATCTATGCATATAAGTACTATATAATATTTGTTTTTGTTTTGTTGTTTTCCGTCCTCGCAACATCTAAGGTCATATCAGGACGGCTACCGACTTGTTACAGTGCGCACTCATGGTGACTTTATAGTGCTGCCCCACTGGGAAACCAGGCCACCAGCACCATGACCTGATATCCCACTCAGTCATATTATCCTGACATTGAGCCAACCAGTCCTTGCCCTTTCCTAATAATGCGGAGCATTAGATGTTGCCAGGATCTAAAACTCCAACAACAACCAACCAACGAAAGAGCAGTCGAATGAGGCAGACCAATTGCCAGTGGTGGGTATTTCTGCTGGTTTATCAATGAATATAATTTCTTTTTTAAATAGAAGAAATAAGCTGAGCTAGGCCTTCTGGGATTTCTGTGTTTGGGGTTCATGACCCTAAACCAATGCACTTGAGAGTGGACAATGCAAAGACTGGAAGCAGGAAGCAGGTCCTGGGCAAGCCGATCAGTAGCTGTGCTTATATGTCATTAACTATATGGGTAAGCCCGGGATCAGCGGGTACCGGCTTGTAGGTAGGGTGCTCTCCAAGCTGAATCTTGGTTAGAGCCGGTCACCATATGCCTTTGCTGGTTGTGCAGGGGAGAATGAGATGCACCGAACCTGTCATGTTACCAATGGAAATGTGTCAGGTTCCCAATGGCGTCACCTCTGCCAATTTGGATTTCCACCGCTGTGTATAACTTACGGCGTCATCAAAGGAGAGTTGCTCTCATACCATGTCTATGTGGTGTGGAAGGTTAGAAATACCTTGGGTTGGTAAAAGTGTAGGCTCGGGATTTCTATTGACAAACTGTCTAATGGTGAAAACAAGTCTATTCAGACTTATCCATGATAGGCAATATAAATCCTCAAGAAGGTCTGATAAAAAATAAGGCTTGCAAAGGGTTAATTTGTTCATCTGTAAGCATGATGTATGTATGAATAAATCGAGAAATACATAAAAGTGGCAGACTGCAATGAATGGTGGTTTGTTTGTTTGTTTGTTGGAGTTTTCCGTCCAGGCAACATCTAAGGTCATATCAGACTGGATGCTGACTTGTGACAGTGTACACTCATGGTGACTTTATAGTACTGCCGCACTGGGAGAACAGGCCTCGGAGAGAGTGACCCAATATCCCACTCAGTCATGTTATCCTGACACTGAGCTAACCAGTGCTTGCCCTGCCTAATCATGGTGAACACCTGGCTAGTAAGCGACGCGTGTAACTGTTATAAGTCATTGGTTTGACTCGACTGGGAATCGCTCGGCTGACCTTCCGTGCGGGAGGCCTACGCTCTATACCGATTCGGCTATCGCGTCCGGTCGGTTTGGTCGTGGTGGAGAGATAATTTTGCACACTGGAACCAATAAATGCAAGGATAATACATGACTGCTGCAATCATATCTTATTCAGATTTATTATCCTAAACAACCTGCAAATTTGGACAATTTGAGAAGAACCAACTTCCGGTCGTGTTAAGCTCTAGACATGCCCATTCAGCAGTAACAGCCCGAGCAATCATGTGTTCAAATGGGCTCCCCCTTGTTATGTATTGTACTAAGGCTCGGCAGGCCAGGAACCAGCCCTTAACCATCACAAACAAACCATCAACACACCGAGCATCCTACACAACTATCAACCTGTTTTTAAACACATTGAACATTATATAAGACAGACAAAATGTCTCGTCAACTATAAACTTACCATATTTTAGAAGAAGACAAATGTAACCATTAATGATTGCTTGAGTTGTCCCAATTATACACTTTCTACTCAGTGCGGCTCCCCATTATTGCATGAACCACAGTGACTGGTGCTGTAGATTACACAGCAGGAGCCACTCCCTTAATTCTACAGGATCGTTCTGTAACTAATACACAACACATCAAACGTAGACTATATAGAATGTCATTTCCAATTGTAAGATGGCCGAGAGACCGGTGCTCCTGCACTGACAAATGTCATATTCAGATAAATAAGCACCTTACCCAAAGTACCACATTTTGAATAGGCACTCGGCATTACTAGGACACTGTTTGGCTCAATGTCAGGATAACGTGACTTAGTGGGATATCAGGTCATGACACTGGCGACCTGGTCTCCCAGTGGGGCAGCACTATAAAGTCACCATGAGTGCACACTATCACAAGTCGGTACCCATTCTGATATGACCTTAGATGCTGCCAGGATGTAAATCTCCAACAAACAAAGAAACAACTTTTTTGTTCATCTATTTCTGGTTCCTGGGCCAGCCTCGCTTTCGTGGAAAGGACCTAAGGACATTAGGGCAACGCGGTGTTGGATCAGACAGAGGGGGGGGGGGAGACGGATATCACGTGATATCACGTGATATCACGTGAAATTAGACCCGATGGAGCCTGAGGCTCTGCGACGGGTATTAGCATAGAGAGAGTATGGTATTGACGCCATGTAGACATGCACTATGTAGACATGTAACTATCTATATATGTATATATGTATATATATATACATATATATATACATACAGTAAAACCCCTCTAACGAACCACCTCCACAGATCGACCACTCCCCTATATCGATCACTTTATTTTGGTTCCAAACGATCGCCCATACAATACGATTTTAATGATAAAAAAAAACCTCCCTAAACTAACAACCTCCCTAAATGGAACATTTAAAGTCGGTCCCATGGTCACTCGATTTAAAGCGGTTTTACTGTATGTATATATATATATATATATGAAGTGGGCTCGACAGTGGGCGAGTTTTAAACCCGTGGGACTGAGTCTGTCAAATGGCCACTTTGTGGGACAACACTCTTACATTTTCACCCATTTAGCCGAGATCACTTTTAGTTCCCTTCCTGGCCGCCGGGTGTTGCCGTTGACAACATAAAGTGCAGCACTCCATGACCTTGGGGAGGGAATTGAACATGATTCATCGTCTGCCTCACTTGTTCCTTCTCCTTCGAGACTGAACCTAAAAGATTGTACTTGGGTTTGATCATCGCTTTCGTTGTTAATTTCCTTTAAACACATGAAGCCGCAAGTACTCTGCAACACCTCCCTTTGAATTTTTTTAATTTTTGTTGTAAATATAGTTTATTCATTGAAAAAAGTCTTTTGTCAGCGCCGTGACACTGGTCTTCCATCCATGTGACAATACAGCTATTTACAATATATGCATATGTAGTCTGATATTGTCATCATCAGCTAGCCCAAATCAGCTGAAATAACAATATCAAACATTCAAAGACTTACATATGGAATAGTTTGACAATTAACATACATAAATAGCAGTTATATGTTGTATTCCTACACACTTGATACATACATGTGTATTGATTAGACCTTTACATTATGGAGTGGTTACGTGCATAGTTTCCCTTCATAGGTTTGTATGCCTACTATGTTGTGAATTGCAAAACTATCATGTTGTTGGAGTTAACATTTTGAGATGGAGGGAGTGTTAGTAGAATGGTTTGTTTATTCTGTTAGATAGAGTGTGGTTAGCTTGTAGGGTTATGCTTAAAAGGTTAATACCTCAGGCGTGTTTTTTGTCTACATTGTGTTTCAAACATAATAATGGTAATTCTAAGTTTGTTTTTTCTTCATTCAGGTTTTACGTCCTAGAAACATTTAAGAAAATAGCACGATGGGTATATGGACTTGTAACAGTGTGCATTAATGCTGACTTTATAGTGCTGCCCCACTGAGAGACCAGCCACCGGAATCATAAGCCGATATTCCACACTGTCACATTATCCTGACACCTTACTAACCAGTCCTTGTCCTATCCTAGTAATGCTGAGCACCAGGCTAGGTAGCGACAAGTATCAATTTGATAAGTCTTCCGTTTGACTGGACAGGAATTCAAACTCCCGACCTTCCGCACAGGAAGCCTGCGCTGTACCGATTCGACCACCGCATTCGATATATATATATCCACCTAAATAATAGGGCAAGTATATGTGGCAACCTACCACCCCTAGCTCCATCTCCATATGGACTGTTCCATTCGGGTATATAAGTCACACATCTGCCCGCCTCTAAATTTCACTCTTCACAATTTTTGTTTATAAATCAATCAGTTATTTCCCGATATGAGGTTTACTCCAGGGGCCATATGCATGGAGCAGTGTAAGCGGCGTGTGGTGTTATCCATCTAACACTGGGTAGCAATCACCGTTTATCGGCGGTGTCACACACTATGTCAAGCCGTATGCATGGGCGCCGAAACGGTGAGTGTTAGCTAAACCTGAATGTATTTATAGATTTGGGAAATCCCTCTGCGTTTGTAGCCAATCGACAAACGTACAGTCAAGAAACCGCCGCCGACGCCAGTATGGAAAGCGACGTCGATGCGGCGGCGGCGGCGGCGGCGGCGGCGATTTGTTTACTTTACGTTCGTCGATTCGAAAATATAACTATTAATATCGCCGCCAATGGGGCTGCTGCGTTAATATCACTTCGTTTTTAGGGTTAATTTGCTTAAATTTCATCTATTGCGTATGTAATTCTGTTAAATATGATAGCATTGAGTAGATTTGGGTTCCATCCTGACACTAACCTAACACTAACACCGCTGTAAACCAGATATTTGCAGAGTTAGAATTTCTGAGTTTAAACGCTCGGTGTTAGGCCTAACACTGCTCCACGCATACCAACTTTTCCGCGCTAAACCAGAAATCCCGCGCTAAACGCGTTTTGCCTCCCTAACACTGCTCCATGCATATGGCCCCTGGAGACTTAGTGGAATTAGTATACTCAACCGCATCCACTACAGAAGGTCGTGGGTTCGACCCCCCCGGTGTCATTTTAAAGCATATCGGACACTTTTATTTGCCCAGAGTGGGATTCCAACATTCATAGCGGGGCGGGGTCTCCGTTTGGTTTCACAGAGCGGAAGTCGACTCTGATGCACTACGGGAAGGGCTTATATAGTGTGAAGCCCTCTCCACCCGCCCCTCACCCCACACCCTTCTTCCCCCACCCTCTCCCCCACCGTCTCCCCCACCCTATACCACACCATTCTGCCCCCTCTCCACCACCCCTCTTCCCGACCTTCTCCCCCACCCTCTCCCCACCCTCTCCCCCACACTCTCCCCCACCCTCTCCCCCACAATCTCCGCCCCCCAACCACTTCCCAAACTCTCTCCCACCCTCTCTCCCACCCCTCTCCCCACCTCTCCCCACCCTCCTCTCCCTCCCTCTACCCACGCTCTCACCCCACCCATCTCGCCATCACCCTCTCTACCCACCTTCTATCCCACCCTCTCTCCATCTTCTCTCCACCCTCTCTCCCACCCTCTCCCCACCTCTCCCCACCCTCTCTCCCACATCTTCTCCCACCTCTAATCCCACCCTCTCTCCACCATCTACTCCACCCTATCCCACCCTTCCCCCACCTCTCCCACCCTCTCCCCCACCCTCTCCCCCACCCTCTCCCCATCCTCTCCCCACCCTATCTCTACCCTCGCCCTCACCCCACCAACTCCTCCCCAACCGTCTCCCCCACCCTCCTCTCCTCCCACCCTCTCCCACGTCCCCCTACCCATCTCTACAACCATCTCCCACCCCTCTGTACCCCAACCCCCAACAGTGCCACCTCTCTCCCCTCCTCACACCTCTCTCCCCCTGTGTGTTGCGCGCGCACCCCTCCCCCACCCTCTCTCACCTCTCTCTCCCCCTACCCTTCTCTACCTCTCCCTCTCCCCCTCTGTGCCACCCTCTCTCACCCCCTCTCCCCCACCCTCCCACCCTCCTTTCCCTCCCTCTCCACCCACCCTCCACCCTCTCTCCCCCTCTCTCCCACTTCTCTCCCACCCTCTCTCCCACCCTCTCTGCCCCCTCACCTCTCCCACCCTCTCTCCCCTCTCCCCACCCTCTTCCCCCCCCCCCCCCCACCCTCTCCCCCACCCTCTCCTCTCCACCCTCTCCCCACCCTCTCCCCAACCCTCTCCCCATCCTCTCCCCCACCCTCCTCTACTTCGCCTCACCCTCTCAAACGTCATCCAACCTCTCCCCACCCCTCTACCCCACCCCCTCTCCCACGTACCCCCTCCCCCTCTCCCCAACCTCTCCCCACCCCTGTACCACCCCTCTGTGCCACCTCTCTCCCAGCCTCACCCTCTCCCCCACCCTCTCTCCCACCTCTCCACCCCGCTCTACCCCCTGCTCTCCCACCCTGTCTCCCACCCTCTCCTCCCTCTCTCCCACCTCTCTCCCGCCCTCTTTCCCACCCTCTCTCCCACCCTCTCTCCTCACCATCTCTCCCACCCTCTCCCCCACCCTCTTCTCCCCACCCTCTCTCCCAAACCTCTCCCCATCCTCTCCCCCACCCTATCCCCCCCACCCTCTCCGCTTAAACCCTCGCCCCCACCTCTCTCCCACCCGTCTCCCAACTCTCTCCACCCTCTTCTCCACCCTTTTCCCCCCCCACGTCGCCCCACCCCTCCCCCCCACCCTCCTCTCTCACACCCTCTCTCCCACCCTCTCTCCCACCGTCTCCCTACCCTCTACCCCAATCTTCTCCCCACCCTCTCCTGTACTCTGGCCCTCACCCTCTCCCCCGTCATCCCAACTCTCCCCTACCCATCTCCCACGTCCCCCCTTACTATCTCTGCAACCATCGCCACACGCCCCTCTGTACCCCTCCTCTCCCAGCCTCAGCCCTCTCCCCCATCCTCTCTCCAAACTCTCTCCCCCACCCCTATGAAACCACCCCTCTCCACACCCCCCCCTCCCTCCCGTCCCCACAACCCCTCTTCACAACCCTCTCCCCACCCTCTGTACCACCCCTCTCCCCCCCCCCCCCCCCCGACCATCCCCATCATTCCCACCCACCCCACCCTCTCCCTCTCCCCCACCCTCTCCAACCTCCCCCCACCCCTCCAACCTCTCCCCACCCTTCCTCCCCAACCCTCCCCCTATCCCCCCCACCCCTCTCCACTAACCCTCTCACACCCTCTGTACCCCACTGTGTACCACCTCTCCATCCCTCCCCCCCCTCACCCCCCCCTCTCCCCCCCCTCTCCCTCTCCCCCACCCTCTCCAACCTCCCCCCACCCCCTTCAACCTCTCCCCCCCCCTTCCCCCCCCCTCTCCCCTAGCCCCTCCCCCCCTCCCTCTCCACAACCCTCTCACTACCCCCTCTGTACCCCACTCTAATAATTTTTATTAAACCACACCCCATCCCCCCCACCTCACCCCCACCCCACTCCCTCAACATCTAATCCGCCCCGACCCATCAATCTCCTCCCACCAACATCCACGCACCTTAGGGAAATTATCAACAGCATGTTTGCAAATCCGAACCTTGTGGTCGATATATTTGTATCTAATTAAAACAACACAAACTAAAAAATACCCACAATAAAACCAACCAATAAACTAAACACACGCACACCAACAACAAAAACTCACACCATATCTCGACACGGATAGAAGATAATTTCTTTATCTAATTAAAACAACACAAACAACAACAAAAACCACAAGAAAACCAACCCATACCTAAGCACACGCGCACACAAAAAAGCTCACACCATATCTAGATCGATCGCTGTTCGATCTGCATATTAAATCAAAACTTATCGTGACTGACGTGGATAGAAACGCCAGCTGGTTCCACACTGGAGGAACGCTCCTTCCATAAAACCTTGTATCCTTGTTCGCTTCCTAGCCTGGTGCTCGGCATTACTAGGATATGGCAAGGACTGGTTAGCTTGGTGTCAGGATTTTCTTTTTCTTTACGATTTAGACTGCCTATCACGGATAAGTCTGAATAGACTTATTTTCACCATTAGACAGTTTGTCGATAGAAACCCTGAGCCTACACTTTTACCGACCCAAGGGATTTTTAACCTCCCACACCACATAGACATGGTATGAGAGCAACTGGCCTTTGATGACGCTGTAAGTTATACACAGTGGTGGAAATCCAAATTGCCAGAGGTGGGGGCATGGGGAATCGAACCACTGACCTTCAGATTAGGAGTCTGACTTAGAAAAAAGTGAGACATTCTACCCACTCTGCCACCGAGAACTACTGTGGCTGAGTGGGATATTGGTCATGGTGCTGGCGGTCGGGTCTTCCAGTGGGGCAGCACTGTCAATTTACCATGAGTGTGGATTGTCACAAGTCTGTATGTACCCATCCTGATATGACCTTAGATGTAGCGAGGACGTAAAACTCCAACAACCAACCACCCATGCCCTGGAGGAAATAGTGGTGTCGTGGCGAGGGGAGTTCCAAACAAAGAAAGTGTGACGCCTACAGCGGGACTTGAACCCACACTACTGCCACTCTGGGGTGGATATTGTAACTCTAGTAATCTGCACTGACCTCTCAGTCAAGGAATCGCACACACAGGTGGGCGTGGACAATGTGATTTCATCAGGGCGCCAAGGTACTGTAATGGATAGCATGCTAGCATCAGATAGCCATGCTGGTGTAATGGTTAATGCGTTATCCATGGAATGGCTGGAAATTTGCGTTCGAATCCCGCTCTAGGCGCAATATTTCCCATTTTCATCATCCCGCCCCCAACACACAGACAGTAGCCATTACACCATATAGGCTCCCTGATGCACTCACCCTATCTACACTTACTTGTCTATGCAACCGCTTTCCTGTGAGGTCAGTGCAGACTATGCTAGATTTTTTTCTGTAGAGTCGTAGTGTTCATTTTGAATGGGTTGCGTCTATAAGTTGTTTACTGGTTACAATTCACACTATTCATGCCTCAAAACAAGGTTGAGTACGCGTCGGGTATTGGAAATGGGAGTAAGACACTGCTGTGTGCTGATGTGTATGAACTACAACAGAAATTAATGGAGTAAAATTTGAAGATATTCACTTTTGAAACTATCATATTCATTTTTGCATACATTTTTTTCAATCTATTGGTCAATTTTCATGAAGATTGAGTGATGATCAGATGCATTTCAGTAGGCGATTTCAACAAAGTCACTCACCCTGGTTCCCAATCTTTTCTTAAATTCAAAATTGCATAACTTTCTTAATATATATATATATATCTAAAAAATATATTTAAACTCTTTTAAAGCTTTTATTAATTTGTAATTACTAACACTACTTGTTTAACTGTGTTTCACAGATAACTATGCTGACAGTGTTGCATGGTACATGATACCACCATAACTATGTACACTTGAAGGTGACAGTCACATTGTAGTTAAAGAATGGGAACAGTCACCGAATCTCAGTGAAAATTGGCCAATAAATAGAAAACAGGTATGCTAAGACGGGTATGTTAGTTTAAAAAATGAATACCCTCAAATTTGAGTGATTTCGAGACGTATTGCTCGACGATAAAGTATTCACATTACATTTCATACAGTGGCGCCTCGCAGATTTGTACGTGGCCTCGGTATGGTTTCAACATGGCCGCGGTGTGAATATCTTCAATTACATACAGGCTTACATATGTATACACAGGGTAGGTTCTGCGACAATACAACACATAGCGTGTATGGGATCCAGGTCACATCACTTGTGTTGTGGGGGGATATTTTTTTGCAAAGAACCGGTAAATCGCCCATAGACAGGGTCTCGAACCCACACTTCTGCCATTCCGGAGTATTGGTTCAATTTGGTATACAATGACCGACCCAGATGTTGTTTATAGGGCAATATTGCAATATCCCGTCCTGATATGACCTTAGATGTTGCTAGGACCCAAAACAACAACCAACCAACCAAAAAACTATATGCAATATTACGTTGCTTATTTGCAATATTGCAAGCTCAGTGTTAGGTTATTGGGGTTTCATCTCCTAACAACATGCATCAAATCATAGCAGGTCGGACTCCTACTTGAACAAGTGGGGGCACACAGCGACTGACTTTATAGTGCTTCTCCACTGGGACCCTACACCGTCGGGACCGTGAGCTGATACCGTACTCAGTCATCTTATAATTGCTACTAAAGAAACCAATCTTTACCCTGTCCTAATCTGATGCACCAGTTTCTGAACCGCCTGGGGAATACAGACGTGACACCGCAGCGGCTTCAAATCTTGGGTTCCTTCTCCCGTCTTTTCCACCCAGGTCAGAATAGAAGTGACCTGCCCCTGCCCAGCTCTCGTAGCACATGCTCTCCAGCATAGCCGCTAGCAATGGATGAAACGGTCCCCCATGGGGACTGCTCACGCTGGCGTACCGCCACCTATGGATTCTCCTGACCAACAAGGGTCAGCATAGTTGAGATGGCCACCTTGTGGTAGCGGGACTCATTACTGGCTAATACACAAACAAATTATACAAATATTGATAATTGTCGCTTCCTAGCCTGACGCTCAACATTAATAAGATAGGGCAAGCACTGGTTAGCTCAGTGTCAGGATAATGTGGCTGAGTGGGATATTAGGTCATAGTGCGGGCGGCCTGATTTCCCAGTAAAGCAACACTATAAAGTCGCCATCAGTGCCGTCCTGATATGACCTTAGATGTTGCTCGGACGTAAAGCAACAACACACAGCGTACTGTCACAAGTCGTTACCCGCCCTGATATGACCTTCGATGTTGCCAGGATGTAAAACTCCAACAACCAACGATGTCAGGGGATGGGCCACTTGGTTCTGTGACTCCACGGTTGGTGGAGTAAAGGAATTCAACTGTGAAGCATACATTTGTTCTCTCCTAGTCTTCGCTTCGCATTGCATCAACTTACGGATCAAGTGGATGTTTGTTTGTTTGTTGTTGTTTTACATCCTAGCAAAATCTAAGGTCATATCAGGACGGGTACCGACTTGTGACAGTGCGCATTCATAGTCACTTTACAGTGCTGTCCCACTGGGAAACCAGGCGGTCGGCATCATGACCTGGTATCCCATTCAGTCACATTATCCTGACACTGAGCACACCAGTCCTTGCCCTGTCCTAATAATGCAGAGCGCCTGGCTAGGAAGCGACAAGTATTAATTTTTAAGTCATTGGCTTGACTCAACCAGGGTTCAAAGCCACGACCCCACGATCTATCAGCACGGACATGGACGCTCTAACTCATTTGGCCATCCCGTCTCGTTGGATCACGTGGAACTGGCTACACGTGGCCTATCACAATATCTCCCCCCCCCCCACCCCGCCCCATCTAAAAAAAAAAAGAGCAAAAGTTAAATGGCCAGCAGTGGAATGAGGAAGACCAGTCGTCTATGACTGAAATTTCCCATGCTTAAACAACTAATGGACCAACAAAAAAAAGAAAAGAAAAAAAGAAAGAGAAGTAACTGCCATGCTTGCTGTACACTCAGGTTAGTTGTTGAGTTATTATGTATGGTATAACACGGTTAGGCGCATATTATTTAGGCTCGAGGGGGCGTCACACATTCTAACCACAGAGAACTAATGTGGCTGAGTGGGATATTGGGCCATGGTAACCGATAGGCGGGTGGGTGCTGTTTCGCCTTCGGTAACCCCGCTGCCACCCCTCGAGCCATGTGTTGGCAGCCAATCACGCAAGAGTGACCTCAGACGGGGTCCCTTCCAGTTTCACCACCACCACAGTCTCCAGTCGGTCGGAATTATAGCCTTAATTGGATTGATGATTGATTGATTGATTAGTTTGATGTTATTGATTCCAGGTTTGCCTGAAATTGAATTATTTGAATTTGCTGATTGACTATTAATTTTGTGAGTGA
Source organism: Branchipolynoe longqiensis (assembly GCA_030323885.1). NCBI lineage: Eukaryota > Metazoa > Annelida > Polychaeta > Phyllodocida > Polynoidae > Branchipolynoe > Branchipolynoe longqiensis. Next base: position 25,152,034 of record CM059202.1, on the reverse strand, counting down.
ATGATGATTTTGAAATATGACTTGACTGATTTAAATACCTGATTGAGTGATGGGATTTGTTGAACTGTTCTCTTGTTTGACTACTTGATTTGATTGTCTGATTGATTACCGATTGATTCTGACTGATTACTTGATTTGATTATTCGATTAAACGGAGGGTACTTTAGAGGTACCAAGCCAGACAGTTATATCCTCATCCAACTAACATATCTGTGTTCCAAATTTATCCGAGAGAAAATAAATACTATGTGAGTAGTATATGAAAATGAGACATTTGAGCAGGCATGCGCATTGATTGTAAGTAGTCTAGGGAAATGAACGGTTGTAGCAGGAACCGCCCACCCCACGGCTCTATAATGGTAACATGTTGCCCCAGTATAATGTTGTCCTCCCGGCAATATTATCCCTCATATTAAAGCGGCATAGTGCGATGGAAGCAGCAAATATTGAAAAGATTTTTTTTTAAATATCTAGATCTGAAGAGTTCAGGCGCAAAATCCCATAAACGCCAATCCAAAAATGTTATTAAAATAACATATTGTTATGTGAAGGTAAAAAGGTAGGTGTAGGGGGAGGGGGAGGGGGGAGGTCGGTAGGGGTAGGGGGAAACGGAGACGGGTACGGGAGGGGACGGGGAGGGGGGGGAAGGGAAGTGGGAGTGTGAGGGGTGAGGGGGAGGGGGAGTGAGAGAGTGGGAGGGTGGGGGTAAGGGGATGAGGAGGGGAGGAGGAGGGGGAGTGGGGGATGAAGGGGGATGAGGAGGGGGAGGCTAGGAGGAGGGGGAGTGGGAGGGGACAGAGGGGGGAGGAAGGGGGAAGTGGGAGTGGGAGGGGGAGGGGGGATGGGGGGGGGGGATTGGGGGGGATGGGGGGGGATGGGGGATGGGGGAGGAGAGGGAGGGGGGGAGGGGTGACGATGACAGGGGTGACGGAGGGGGTGGAACGGGGGTGGGCGGAGAGGGGGTGAGCGGGGGGAGGGGGGGGGAGGAGGAGGCGGAGGGGAGGGTGAAGCGGAGGGGAGATGGAGGGGAGGGAGGGGAGGGGGAGGGGGAGGGAGGGGAGGGAGGGGGAGGGGGAGGGGGAGGGAAGGGGGGAGAGGGGAAGGGGAGGGAGTAGGGGAGGGGGTGGTGGGGGAATGGGGGAGGCGAGGGGGGGGAGGGAGGCGAGAGGGGGAGGGGGAGGGGAGAAGGAGAGAGGGAGAGGGAGAGGACAGGAGAGGGGAGAGGGGAGGGGGAGGAGGGGGGGGGGGGAGGGGGAGGGGGAGGGGAGGAGGGGGAGGGGATGGGGAGGGGGAGGGGGAGGGGGAGGGGGAGGGGAGGGGGAGAGGGAGAGGGGGAGGGAGAGGGGAGGGGGAGGGGGAGGGGAGGGGGAGGGGGAGGGGGGAGGGGGAGGGGGGAGCGGGGGGAGGGGCAACAAAAGATGAATCTGGGGGAGGGGGAGGGAGGGGAAGGGGTGCAAATCATTATATAGATTGATAAAATGCTGTGTCTCAGGTTATACTATTGCCCCTATCATTGCAACACCCAGCTTAGTGTTGCCACCATGTAAAACTAGTCTTGCTCAGGATCTCACCTTTGATAGTTGTTGTTCAAATGCACTTTCACCAAACCTAACCAATTAAGTAAGTAAACACACATTAAAGCTCCATTTACTAAGAAAATAATATATTGAACAAGAATTAGAGCATTCTTTGTAAGACCTCAAGCTCGTTATTTTGCTGATTGCCAGACAAATAATCCAATGTACAAGTTTACGCAAGCAAATCAGCATTTAGAAAAATAGAAAATCTAATGAAGGTAGTCGTCGCGTATTCCCTTAGATTTAATCCATACTCACGTTACCGTATGAAAGCATAGTGCATCAGTATAACTTTCAACGTACCTGCAAGAAACAAAGAGGTGAACATTAGAAGAGTAGGAAACATTCAAGGTACATTTTAATATAATATGTACATATACATAAAGCATAAAACTGCTAATCTATATATAATATCAAACGGTGGCTAAGTTTTAGGGTCGTTCTGATCACTACTCCTCTGTTAATCGGCGCTGCCAAAGCGTGTCATCATATACCACTGATGCTTCGCCATATACCACTGATACTTCGCCATGTTGTCAATAGCATGTTTTTTTGTCTGCCGTCGTACGGTATTTCATATTTCAAATTACTAACTTTGGTCACTTCAACAAGAGTGGCATCCATTTTGAGTCAAGAAACCGCCTGTGTTGTTAACTCCACCATTAGATAACGTTACCGATATGGTTTACTGAGTCAACACAATATTGGTCCAGGGATTAAAGCGGAGCCTAGCTTTTAACCCACACACAACAAGGTGTATAATATACAGATATTCGGCAGGGGGCGAATGCAATTGTTTTTTTACTGATCAGTGTCCTTGAGCAGGTGAAACCTCTCTAAATCGACCGACCTGGGGACCAACTTGTAAGTGGTCCATTTAGGGAGGTGGTCGGTTTAGGGAGTTAGAATATGGTTACAATGATATTGTTGGGACCCAAATAAAGCGATCGATATAGGGGAGTGGTCGATCTGTGGAGGTGGTCGGTTAGAGATGTTTTACACTATATATATATGGGTTGGGTGGTGCTTGAGTGGGATGTAAATAGAAATAGCGGTGCTGGCAGGTCTGGGTGTGATTGCACTCAGGGCCTAGCGCTTCTGCTGGGATAGGGGTCACCACACTCAAAAGGTCAAGGTTGGTAGTGGCCAGGGGGCCAGACAACTACCGGTGGTGAGCAGACTACTAGTATCCATAGAGCCCAGGAATGCTGGATTCCTTTTGGTGAGACCAGGAATGCTAGATTCCTATTGGTGGAAAGAGGTGGCATGATACTCTACCGAGAACCCATGTAACTATATAAGAATAAACCAGCGGGCTGGACTTTCTCTTTTACACTTTACTCTCTTATGTTCTCTTTGTGTGTATTGTTTTCCTCATAGCCTACATACACAGCCACAGATCCGAGCATTAGATTCTACAACGGGTTTAAGCTAGTTAATAAATAATTTGAGACAAAACGAGTACAAGTGGACGGACAGCTCTGTACTTCAACTGCCAACTCTCTTATTATTATTATTATTAGTCAGTCCTTATCTCAGCTACTGGTCACGTGATCATCATATCAACTGGTTGGTTGATTCGCATACATTACACAATGATGATCATTATACAAGTTCTCTAATCACTAAACCCGAGTGAGAAGGAACATCATAAATCCTATGAAATCATCTACCATGCATAGCACACGTTCAGAGATGAAAGTGGTTTGCAGCAAAAAAACGCAGAAATCAGGTCAACACCTTGGCGCCACCTAGTGGGTTCTGGCAGAACCATCGGCGGAATTCCGCGAAAATACCCGCGATGCCGATTGCTATGTAAGCACACACTGTACATACATGGTCACTCTATAGTGCTGCCATACCAGTAGCAACACAACGCAATATCCCACTCTGTCACATTATCCTGCCTTTGAGCCAACCAGTCCTCGTCCTCTCCTGGTGATGCTGAGTGTGAGGCTATACACACACTGCCAGCCCTCCACACACATCAAGTCTACGTATACACACACTGCCAGCCCTCCACACACATTACATCTACGTATACACACACTGTCAGCCCTCCACACACATCAAATCTACATATACACACACTGCCAGCCCTCCACACACATTACATTGTATATATAGAGTGCCATCCCTCCACACCCATCAAGTCTATGTATACACACACTGCCAGCCCTCCAGACACATTACATCTATGTATACACACACTGCCAGCCCTCCACACACATCAAGTCTACGTATACACAAACTGCCAGCCCTCCACACACATCAAGTCTATGTATACACACACTGCCAGCCCTCCACACACATCAAGTCTACGTATACACAAACTGCCAGCCCTCCACACACATCAAGACTATGCATACACACACTCCCAACCCTCCACACACATTACATCTATGTATGCACACACTGCCAGCCCTCCACACACATCAAGTCTACATGTACACACACTGCCAGCTCTCCACACACATTACATCTATGTATACACGCACTGCCAGCCCTCGACACACATCAAGTCTACGTATACACACACTGCCAGCACTCCACACACATCAAGTCTACGTATACACACACTGCCAGCCCTCCACACACATCAATGTCCACACACACGTGGACGGCCAGCCCTGCATACAGTTGCCTAATCTGATGAAGGCATCAAATTCCAGCACTATAAAGCCATACATTCCCAACTTAGATTCGAGTGCGCTCATTAACCATTTATTCCAGTTAAACTTAGATCGGCCGGTGAAAACATCAGTATCTGTATCATATTTTTGTAAAGTCTTGCATTTGACTCGGTCTGTGATCGCACCGGAAGTTAGGCATGGCTGCCCTACCCATTCGGCAATCCCATTGGATTCATAGTATTGAAGTCAGCGATGACTAGAGTGGTAGCTAGCTGTTCAATTATATATGGTTTCTAACAAAGGTCTTCATCATTGGGACATTCATTGTGAAGGAACAGAACATACAACTCAGACACAGGAGGATATATGTATCGTTGGTTGATTGTTGGAGGTTACACGTCCTGGCAACATCAAAGGCCATACCAGGATGGGTACCTACAGACTTGTGACAGTGTGTACTCAGGGCAAATTTATAGTGCTGCCCCACTGGGAAATCAGGCTGCCGGCACCATGACCTTATATCCCACTCAGTCACATTATCCTGACACTGACCTAAACAGTCGTTGCCCTATCCTATTAATGCCGACCACTAGGAACTGACAAGTATCATTTTTATAAGTAATTAGTTTGACTCGACAGGGAACCGAACTCCCGATCTCCCGCATGCGAGGCCCGCGCTCTACTGATTCGGCCACCACAGCCGATAGGGAGGATATATATGTAACTGTACGGGTCCCCAATGATCTGGAGAAAGAATCTTATTTACCCCAGTTCCATTTTAATATTAAGACCCTCATATATTCGTTATACCACTACACCCACAAAACTAATACAAAAGAATTACAACAACTAATACAGAGCATAGACACAAATAAAACAAGTGGTATAGAAAATATCCCAACTAAACTATTAAAACATGCTCTACAAGCCATCCCATACACCATAAAATACTTATTTAATGCCTCTTTCGAACAAGTTAAATTTGTCGAACCCTGGAAGACAGCCACTATCACCCCCAGCCATAAAGGTGGAGATAAACAAAACATGGGCAACTACAGACCCATATCAATCCTACAGGCCCCAGGCAAATTGATTTAACAAATACGACACAGGCACATAAATGAACACCTGGAAAAAAATAACATACTAAACTCGAGACAAGGGGGCTTCATAAAACTCCACTCCACATAACAAAACAAAGCCCTATTCACTAGTGACTTACCCGCCTCAATGAACAAAAAGAATATATCAGGGGCAGCATTCATGGACTTCAGCAAGGCTTTTGACACAGTTGATCACAAGATACTACTTCAAAATCTCAACCCAATAGGCATAAAATCAGCCACACAAAAATGGATCGAATGCTACCTGAGAAATAGGGAATAAAAAACCAAAGTAGAAAATAGCATATCAGAATGCAAACCAATTACATGTGGAGTCCCACAAGGGTCGGTCCTAGGACTACTACTCTTCATAATATACATAAAGGACCTAGAGAAGTGGCTAGACACTGAATTCTTCCACCTATATGCAGATGATACTCTCATATATGCTGAGGGCAACACTGAGGAAGAGGTAACAAATAAACTAAATACATTACTACAGAAACTGGATGACTGGTGCAAATCTAATAAAATAACCCTAAATGCCAGCAAATCCAAAACATTCCTCTTCTCACATAGACCACTAGCGGAAAGTAACGCCAAGTGCAAACTAGGAAACCAGGTGCTGGAAAAAGTAAAGCATTACAGATACTTAGGCCTAGAGCTGGATCGCCTACAACCTATGTGTGACAAAAATCATACAAAAAAAATCAATCACAGACTCTGGTTATTTGCCAAATTAAGAAAATTCATGACCCAAGAAATGTCAACAAAGGTCTTCAAAGGAATGGTACTCCCATATTTTGACTATGGAGACACAATATACATGGGAGCAAAGCAAGAACTGCTCAATAAGCTGCAAATCCTACAAAATAAAGCATTAAAAACATGTCTCTGGGTGGACAGAATGCACCCCACCTATGACCTGCACATGCAAACCAAAGCAAAATTGCTAGAACACAGAAGACTAGTACACCTCAAAACACTCGCATTTGGGTACAGCCACGATAGGAAATACCAAACGCAACCAACCAGCGATACACAAATAAACAATGCACCACTAATAAAACAAACAAGGAGCTGCATAAAGTCCCATGAAAGAAGCGCATTAGAAATGGTTGCTAAGGCTTGGAATGCCGAATCAGTAAAAGACAGGCAGATCCCTGATCTAAAGACATACAAAAAATATCTATGTAAAAAAGGGAGGATGCTGATGATACCCTAGGGCCAGAATCCTAGATGGGCATGTGATAGGTCACAGCCCACAAGCTGGGCTGCCCCAAGGGATATAAACCTGGAGCACACTCAGTAGATAAACAACCATAAACCATCAAAAACAGAGACTAACAATGTAAAAAAACACAAAAATATATATGTAAAAAGGGAGACCCTGAAAACACACTGGGGCAAAACCCCAGAAGGACATGTGGGCTGCCCCAAGGGGGTATTCTGGACCACCCTCAGTAGATAACAAACAGCTACAAACTATGTACAAGCCTATAAATGTAGAGTAAGGTAGTTCATAAGTAGCAGTAAAACAACAAAATAAAACCAAAAAACTAATATACTATTCATACCTACTACAAGGGTCATCAGAAAATAAAAACAATATACCTATCAGAACACCTGATACTAAATAATCACCATGTACCTGCTACTCTGTGAGAAACAAAAAGATCTTATCACCTCCTACTGTGTGATAAGATTAAACCACTGCTACAGCTGGCCAGCATTGAAAACAAGCCCAAGCACTCAAGCTTACAAGCTATGGACAGTATAAACACAGTTTAAACACAGCATCAACAACAACAACAAAATCGGGAGAGCGCAGGCTTCCCAGGCGAAAGGTTGCGGGTTTGAGTCATGGCCGAGTCAAACCAATGACTTACCAAATTTATACTTGTTGCTACATAGCCTGCCCGCAAGAGCCGATGTCCACCTTTTGTGCTGGGGGGTCGTTAAACAAACAAAAGCTAGAGAGCCTGGCGCTTGGCACTACTAGGATAGGGCAATTAATGGTTAGCACAGTAGCAGGATAACGTGACTGAGTGGGATATTGGGTTATGGTGTGGTCGACCTGGTCTCCCAGTGCGGCAGCACTATAAAGTCGCCATGAGTGCACACTGCCACAAGTCGGTGCCCATCTTGATATGACCTTAGATGTTGCTAGGAGGTAACATCCCATCCGTTTCATGTCCGTTTTATGTCCGTTTCATGTCTGTTTCATGTCCGTTCATCCAGCGGCCATTGACCTGATAGCGCAACATTTGGACACATTTTAATACATTTTGATACTTATGGTATACTTAGGTATGCAGGTATGCAGGTATAGCAATACCTCAGGGCGTTTGACGCCCCTGCCTTGCAGAGTTGTAAACCACTGCCTTGGGGTACAGGTTCTTGACAGAACCGAAGGCTAAGGGAGCAAATCCTAAACAGAAAACCATGTCACTGTGGCAGCATTAAGGGCGGTTGATGTATGGAAATCCCAACATCTCCCGACCAGCCACTGCAGGGACAAATAGTTTTGCACTTGTCTTGACATGTTCTTGCCGGTGTGAAACCTCTATTTGCTCCCGAGAGAGTGCCGCTGGTAACTTGCAAAAGCCAGCAGCACTTCAACACTTTTGCAGGCAGCTTTCATGAAAAGCTTTCATGATACTTATGATGCCAGGACTAGACAATTCTGTCCATTGCTCAATCCGGTGATGTGTGACAGCGGCTTAATAGATGCAAGCGTACTGCTACATTTGTTACTGTATCACATTACCGACCCTGGAGCAGGATGTAGCTCAGGCGGTAGAGTGTCGACCTGCGAAGGTTTGGTTCATCCGATCGAATCCTGCACAGTGGACACATTTGCAGGTTGGTCTATTTTCCATTCCAACCAGTAGGCCATAACTGCCTGTGGGCAGGTGCATAAAACAGATCTCTTGCTGCTTATTGGAAAGAGTAGCCTATGTGGCAGCAGCTGGTTTCCTCCAAAGAAATATCCAGAATGACCATGTAGTTGACATCCGAAATAGCGAAATAGCGAATGGTAGACAGGAAGTTTGAACACTTATTTGTCTCTCATTTTTGCTTGAGTGCAAGTAAATAAGCAACACAAGGAATAATTAGTAGCGTGTGGTGAATAAGGAGTCAAATTTCCCTGGATCATCAGCCCATGCTTTTTCTAATCTATTCTTGAATGAATTCATTGACTCGGCATCAATAACATTTTGTGGGAGACTGTTCCATATATTTATGATCCTGTTTGAGAAACATCCAATTAATAAAACCAATTTGTTTTATTATGGACACTGAGCGTATATTGCACTAATGCTGACTAGACGCTGTCGCTGAATCAGTGAGAGCGCTGGCTGGCTTCCAATGTGGGATGTTGACTTGTAACTTTCGAACAACAGCCAAATCAAACCCATGACTTGCACAATTTATACTTATCACTACCTAAAGCTGGTTCTCTGCATTACTATTGTAGTGGTCTGCACTGACCTCTCAGGCAAGGAGCCGCATAGAAAGGTAGGTGTGGGTACTGTGTTGATATTAGGGGTCCTAGGTGGTGTAATTGTTAGCACACTGGCCCGGAATGCAAAGAGATGTGGGTTCTAGTCCTGCTCTAGGCGCAATATTTCCCATTTTCATCACCCCCAACACACTGGTTGCCGTGACCATGATCCTGTACAAGCTACGTGATGTATAGTTGTTGAACCTACCCTGTGTATGTATGTAAGTGCATTGCCTGTATGTATGTAATTGTAAGCATTAAAATACTTACAATTCCAGGGGGACGAGTGTAGTAGTCTGCCCTGACCTCTCAGGCAAGGAGCCACATAGACAGGTAGGTGTGGGTAGTGTGTTGATATTAGGGATCCTAGGTGGTGTAATTGTTAGCACACTGGCCCGGAATGCAAAGAGATGTGGGTTCGAGTCCCGCTCTAGGCACAATATTTCCCATTTTCATCACCCCCATGACATTATGATTGCTTGATGTTCAATAGCCGATGCTAAAAATCAATGTACTCTAGAGGCGTCGTTAAATAAAACAAACTTTCCACTATGATTTGGAAAGGACTGGTTAGTGCCAGGATCACGACGATGTGACTGAGTGGGATATTGGATGCTAATACCAGCAGCTTAGTCTCCCATTGGGGCAGCACTATGAAGTCGCCATGAGCGTGCACTGTCACGGGTCAGTAGCTGTCCTATTGCAATCTTCAATGTTGTAAGGACGTTAAAAAAACACTCAACAAACAAATAAATAAACAAAGACGCGACCCATCATGGTAACTCCACTTCCACCGGAGTAGAATCAATTAACCATCCAATGTTTCGAGCACACCTGAAGTCCCTCATTCTGAGGAGCGATCGAATTTCATTCGACTTAACAGTTATGGGCAGCATAAATACAGCATCACATCAAAAAAAGAACAACAAACAAAAGAACAAAAAAAAAGAACAAACCAAAAAAGAACAACAAAAAAGAACAAATAAAATGAACAAACAAGAACAAAAAAAAAGAACAAAAAAAGAACAACAAAAAAGAAGAAAAAGCTTCATGAATAAACTAACTCCACTCCATTACATAGCCTACGTGACCGAATCGGTAGAGCACAGGCCTCCAGTGCAGGAGATCAGCAGTTCGATTCCCAGTCGAGTCACCAATGACTCACAAAATTGTTACTTGTCGCTTCCTAGCCTGGCGCTTGGCATTAATATAGGACCGGGCAATGACTGGTTAGCTCAGTGTCAGGATAATGTGACTGACTGGGGATTATCGGGTCATGGTGCTGGCGGCCTGATTTCCCAGTGGGGCAGCACTATAAAGTCACCATGACTGCACACTGTCACAACCCAGTATCCGTGCTGGTATGACCATAGATGTTGCCAGGACGTAAAATTCCAACAACCAACCAACCATGGCATTCGCTCCCTGTTGCCAGATGCGAGGTACTTTATGACCACTGCTGAGTGGAAAAGATAAAACTGTGGCTGGGATGGCCACCTTAATTATATGTACACTTGGCGGTTGCCATGGCGATGGAACAGCCTCACTTGAAGTGAGGCTTGACGCCAAGGTGGTATGTTAGACCAATAAAAAGAAGCTGGGATCACAAGACGGTGTCTGGCCATGTCTCCAGGATTGAGGATGGGTGTCTACTTAAACGAAACGGGGGAGCGGGATGTAGCTCAGGCGGTAGACCTACACCTCTGAAGGTGTAGGTCATCCGATCGATCCTGCTCAGGGGACACATTTGCAGTTTGGGCTATTTTCCGTTCCAAACAGTGGTTCACAACTGGTCATCAAAGGCTGTGGTATGTGTTGTCCTGTCTGTAGAAAAGTGCATATGAAAGACCCCTTGCTGCTGCTTATTGGAAAGAGTAGCCTATGTGGCAGTAGCAGGTTTGCTCCACAAAGAATTATGTCAGAATGACCATATCTTTGACGTCTAATAGCGGATGATATGAAAATCAATGTGCTCTAGAGGCATCGTTAAAGAACAATAAAACAATAATGTAAATACAGTAAAAAAAATATACCTAAATCTTAAAAGCACACCTATAACACATCCGTAAAGAATTGGTTGGTTATTGGCATTTTACATCCTGACAACATCTAGGGTCATATCAGGGCGGGCAGCGACTTGTGACAGTGCGCACTCATGGCGACTTTATTGTGTTCGAACCGGGAAATCAAGCCGCCAGCACGATGACCCAATATCCAACTCAGTCACATTATCGTGGAAGACCAGTGCTCTGGTACTGACATAAGTGGTTATTCAATGAATAACCTACATTTAATACAAAGACTTTAAAACAACAGTAACATTTATATCTCTAGCACATACCCAATTTTTACTGACCACTGTATTGAGGGGTTTGAGGGCGGAGGGGAAGGGGGAATGAGGTGGAGGGGGGGTGAACAGAAGGAGGGGGAGGAGGGGGGGAAGTGAAGAGGGGTAGAGGAGGGTGGGGGGTGGGGGTGGGGGGTGAACGGGGAGGGAGGAGGAGGGGGGAGGTAAGCGGGGGAGGGAGTCGGTGGAGGCGGATGAGGCACATTGCTATCCACATCCCCATTCACATTCACACTTCCAATCCCAACAGAAACCCCACCCTTCCTCCCTGCAAACCCACCACCACCACACCTCACCCCCACCCTCATCCCACCTCACGCCACCCTCCGGCGCTCCATCACGGCACCGAGCCTTCCAACACCCCCCCCCCCCCCCCCCCCCCCCCCCCCCCCCCCCCATCACCTCCACCCACCTTATCCCTCCACCCCACCTCAGCTCCCTCCCTCACCTCCTCCCTCCTCCCCCCGCCCATCCCCTACGCCGCCAACACATCCAATCCTTAGCAAATATCAGCATATCTGATAAAACAAACAAATGCAATACAAAAACAACAGCACATACACCACACAAAAAAACTAAAAAATACAACAAAATGTTGTGATTTAGGGCACCGCCACAGGAGGCGCCACTGTGCCTATGACTGCTGTATTGATTTTTCCATCATCCAGGCGTCGCACACAATGTGGCCGGCCACCCGGTGGTCGTTTTGGGAACTACTTGTCTACATTTCCCGCCAAAATCGGCGTCGTTTACTCTAGCGGTAAAACTGCCACCAGCCCTCCACACACATCAAATATCGATACACGCAGACAATGACAGCCCTTCACAGATATCAAATCTTAACACACACACAATGCCAACCCTCCAGACATAAAATCTCCACACACACATACTGTCAGCCCTCCGCACACATCAAATCTCTACACACACACAGGCACGTAGAGCCAGCCCTCCATACAGACCAATTCTCCGCACATGCAAACAATGCCAGCCCTCCACACAGAATAAATGTACACACACACTGCTGGTCCTCCACACACATTAAATCTCTACATGTGTATGTACTGGCAGCCCTCCAGACACATCAAACCTACGTATCACACACTGCCAGCCCTCTGCACAGAACAAATATCAACACACGCAGAGAATACCAGCCCTCCACATAAGACAACTGTCAGCCCTTGGCCCACACACAATTTCAACACACACACACTGCCAGCCCTCTGCACAGAACATATCTCAACACACGCAGACAATGCCAGCCCTCTGCACAAGACAAACCTACACACATGAATGCACGGTCAGCCCTTCGCACAGCAAAAATCTCAACACACACACACACTGCCAGCCCTCCACACAGAACAAATCTCAACACACACAGACAACGCCAGCCCTCCACACAAGACAAATCTCCACACATGAATCCATGGTCAGCCCTTCGCACAGAACAAATCTCAACACACACACACTGCCAGCCCTCCACACACATCGAGTTTAGATATACACACACTCCCAGCCCCCACACACATTACATCTATGTATACACACACTGCCAGCCCTCCACACACATCAAATGTCCACACACGCATGGACGGCCAGCCCCGCATACAGTTGCATAATCCGATGAAAGCATCAAACGCCAGCACTGTAAAGCCATACATTCCCAACTCAGATACGAGTGCGTTCATTAACCATTTATTCCAGTTAAACCTAAATCCTCCCGTGAAAAAATCTAATTAAACAAATTAAAAAAACTGCCTGAGATTTGATTTGACATATTTAACTAAGATACTTATGCACTTATTAAGCCTTTATTACTGAACAGAAGAGAAGGTTACTCAATATAGCAGAAGGTATTACTACTTATGCCTGTTGTGTCAGAATTTGTACATGCTTGCCAAATTTAATGTTGGCCCGAGAAAGATCAGGTAAAGACTCCTGAGTGCGGGGCCAGACCAATCCAGTATCACAGCTGTGCAGCATTGAAAACAAGCACCCTCACGGGAGCTTATACGTTATGGGCAGAATAAAAAACTTGTCACAAAAAAAAAAAGAAGAAGATTTACAGGTTTTCATCACCATTTGAAATATGGCCTAAGTTTGCCATGTAAATTAAAATGACATCAAACAAAATTATAATGACAAATCGAATACCACCAAAAAAGTAGGTAAATCATTAACAATGTAACATGGAAACCAAAACTGTGGTACACCGTTTCAAAGAACGACCTTTTTATATATGATATATATGGCATATATATAGATTAAGATTAACAATGCAAATAAAACTGAAGATGATAGTGTCCTTGTTTATAATCCCATAATAAATTATAGAGCACAGCAATAATATATATATATATAAATACTACATATATTTATAATTGTAAGTGAAAATCGCAAATAATCTTTCTTATTTGTATAATTTTAGATCAAAATGGCGGTGATTCCCCTGGCGTCAATTCGGCGCATTATGAAGAACCTGATATGGAGCTTCATTGTCGTCTGCTTTCACGCTCACGGCCCCAGTCCTGGCGGCAGCTCATCACACTAATGTCATCTCCTGCCTGACCCCGCATACGTCAACACGTGACCCAGACCTGCTGACCTATTTATCTCTGACCGTGACCTCATTTTCCCATCATACTAAAGATAGTTCTTTCCTCTCTTTTATTTTCCTTTGTCATGCTTTTTCTTTCTTTCTCTCTTCATTTTTGTCTTTGTCTTTCTTTCTTTCTTTTTCCCCTTTCTTTCTTTTAATATTTTTTCTTTCTTTCTTTCCTTTTTAAAATTTTTTTTTTTATCTTTCCTTTTCTTTCTTTCTTTCTTTCTTTCTATTTTTTCTATTTTTCTCTCGGTAGCTTGACCTAATTCCAGTCAGTCCATAGGCAGAGAATGCACGACGATAATCCGCTTGTCTGTTGAGGTTTTACCTCCTAGCAACTTCTGAGCCAGATGGTGTGGCCGAAATGAGTTTAACGTCCTCTTCCCCGTTTTGATACTTTGTGTGATTCGAAAGCCGGGTCGAGTCAAACCAATGACTTTAAAACAATTATACATGTCTCTACATAGGTCACATCAGGACGGGTATCGACTTGTGACAGTGCACACTCATGCCGACTTTATACTACTGCCCCACTAGGAAACCAGGCCACCAGCACCATGACCTGATATCCCACTCAATCACATTATCCTGACACTGAGCCAAACAGTCCTTGCCCTATCCTAATAATGCCGAGAGCCAGGCTAGGAAGTGACAAGTATCAATTTTTAAGACATTGGTTTGACTCGACCAGGATTCAAACCCACAAACTCATGGGTTCGGATCTCCCGATCTCCCAAAACAGGAGACGGATGCTCTGCTCATTCGGCCACCCCACCTGGTCTCTTGCGCTCGGGATTACTGGGATAGGGCAAGGAGCAGTCAAATGAGGAAGACCAATTGTCCGCGATTGAAAATTCCCCCGCTTAATCAACTAACGTAGCAAATAATAAAACAATAAAATAAGTAACTAAAACGATGAATACTGGAGTCATAGTAACAACACCAACAATGCATTCATACAGATGGTTGTTTGACTGTTGGAGTTGTATGCCCTGGCAACATCTAAGATCATATCACGATGGGTACCGAATTGTGACAGTGCACATTAATGGTGACTTTATAGTGCTGCCCCACTTGGAAACCAGGCCGCCAGCACCATTACCCAATATCCCACTCAGTCACTTTATCCTGACACTGAGCTAACCAGTCCTTCCCCTCTCCTAATAATGCCGGGTGCCAGGCTAAGTAGCGACAAGTATAAATTCTATAAGTAATTGATTTGACTCGATCGGGAATCGAACTCCCGATCTCCCGCACGCGGACATCGCGCCTGGTTAATAGCTCCCCCCAACTGCAACCCCTATCTTCCAACTCCAATGCCCACAGCGCAAAATCATGGTGGCTTTATAGTGCTGCCGCACCACCTTGTGAATGCGCACCTCAGTCAGTATCACCACTCGACCAGACCGGTTCGCTGAATGAGTTGAGCGTCCGTCTCCCGTTTTGGTAGATCGTGGGATTCGAACCCACGCGTTCGAATCCCGGTCGAGTCGAGACTTAAAAATTAATATACACGTATATAAATGTATATACGTATACAGGGAATGCTGGCATAAAGTATACTAAATCTGATATTCAATTTCCTTTTGAATTACCTTATTCTTTAATCACAGTATTTAGAAACCAATAGAGGAAATGTGTCTTTGGGGGAAATATCTTGATGATGAAGTTCCACAACTTTTAATGAAACAAGTGACATAACTGGTCCTGCAATGATTGCTTGCCATAGATAGGGTTGGAGATCGTAGCCTCATTATTCCGTGACTTCCTTCACAGTTTCCTTAGTTGTGGGGGTTTTACGCACTAACAACATATCACTTTCTATCAGGAAAGTGGGTACATACTGACTTATGACCGCGTGCACTGGTAGTGGATTTATAGTGCTGCTGCACTCACTGGTAGGCCGCTACCGAGACCATACCCTGATATCCCACCCAGTCAAATTATCATGACCCTGAACTAGTTGTTGGGTTATTTATTGGGGTTTTACATTCTTGCAACATCGAAGGTCATATCATGATGGGTTACGTATCCACTCATTTATAACAATGCACACTCATGATGATTTTATTGAGTCGCCCCAACTGGTACACTTTTATCAAAACCACGGCCAGATACCCCACTCAGTCACATTATCCTGATGCTGAACTGTTTGGTAGAGTTTGCATCATATAAGAACGGGTACCGACCGACTTGTGACAGTGTGCACTAATGTTGACTTCATAGTGCTGACTCACGGGGAGACCTTGCTGGTGGCACCATGGCCGGGTATCCCATCAATCACATTATCCTGGCACTGAACAAACTAGTCCGTGGCCTTATCCTAGTAAATATTGGCACGTGGCCAGATAGTGATAGACAAGTATCAATTTTGTTAGTCTTGGCTTTCACTCGGCAGAGACTCAAACCCATGCCGTTCTTCTTACGATGCCAGTGCTCTTACCGATTTGACCATCCCATAAGGTCAGGCATTGACGGATTAGGCAGTGATGTAGGTCATTAAGTAAAAAGTCAAGGCTCTCGAGGTCAATGCAAAATAGGATTCTTTTAGGGGTTTCTTGAGATTTTTTCCAATGGCAGGCACATGTTTGTTTATCTTATCTAACAGAATTAGTAGTCTATCAGCCTGAAGATTTTTCATCGTAATCTTCATTAGCTGAATTCTATCTATACGCGTGAGTGTTCACTGGGCCGTCACACTATGCGATCGTGCCGCTGATGAGGGCCATTAGAGCGGGCCGACCCTCACCATCACATCTTGACCCGCCGAGGCAGCCGGCCTAGATTACGTCGTAAATAATGCACAAGGTATCGGCTGTTTTTTTAAATATGTAAACCTGTGTATGCGCATATTCAAAGATGACGCTTGTGAATATGTTCGCACATTCTTACTCATGGTAACCCACCATCAAACATTAACTTACATACTCCGATAGTTTTGAGTTTCTGACAGTTTCTGAAGTAAATACTTAAGCTTGACCTATATAATGTATCTTACTTTTAGCTAAAGGTAATTTATAGTTTAAATTACTAACTCTTGAGATATTTGAAGTTCAAATATGCAACATTAATTTGGCAAGCACACACAAATTCTAGCACCATAGGCTTCTGCAGTAAAAGGTTCTATTAACTTGCCTGAGTATTCAAGTCTATATGATGACAACATTTAACGTTTAATAAGTGCAATTGAATAGAATGTTTTACTGCAGAAGCCCTTCTATGTGGCAGCAAAGTGCAGTAGTATCTAAATCCTGGTACACACCTCCCGTATACGATTCACGCGCTAAAACTGACTGCCCGACGCGACCCGTCACAACCAGACCAGTCCCGTTTCCCGACTAATGCCCGGTACACACCTCCGGTATAAAACCTAAAACTTCCCGATTAATTTTTTAAAACTTATACTTAAGCCCTAAAACTGAGTTTTAAGTCGCGAATCGGAAGGCTCAGGTGTGGTAGGGGGTCACACACCTAAAGACTGAGACTGACTAAAACTCAAACTTAGTCGCGAAACAGGCAGTTTTAGGTTTTATACGGGAGGTGTGTACCAGGCTTTAGTTAGATAATTTTATGTAGAATTAAGTTAGATAATTGTTTTGGGTTTTGAAAAAAATTGATATTTTCATCGAAACTATGCAACAATCCATAAAAAATGGATTGATAGTCCTCATAAATTTGGTTACAATTACAAATTAGGTGCAGTTTATTAATCCCCACGTGGTACTCAACACTAATGACTTCACCTCCCGCCAGCCTCTCTTTGGTGTAGCTCATTTGCATATTTCCCAGCATGCAATTGCGTAACGTGGAAGCACACACTTGGGGGAGGGTGGGTAGGGAGGATGGCGGAGAAACCGTTGATTGGTTTGTGTGACCTCTGACCGCAGATCTCTCGGCTATTGGCAGAGGGCCTTTCTCTCTATTCGCTGATGATGCACTGGCATAGATAGACCTTGGTGCAAGAGGTTGATGCCAGTGGTATACAACCCAGAACCCTGTTTTTGTATGGTTTCATTTATATATTAAATTAAACAACCCATGACATTTTGTGTTATATAGTCAAATGCCACCACTCCTCCACTGGCATTGGTCAAAATAACTCCCGGTCATCAGTATATATAGTCTATAATATATATAAAGTACCAGTCTATAATGTCATATTGTCTTCAGTATTACTAACCGTACGGTGTTAAAGAACGTTGTGGTCACCAATTTTGTAAAGTCGATGGCTGGAAACTGTGTTTGTGTAGTCAGGCTATAATGAAATCAATACAGGCAAGAAGAGAAAGGAAGAGTATAAAGAATGAAAGTAGAGAGAGAGACAATGCCCTCAGGTTTATTATTTATAGTGGTACATGCATCTGGTATGGCATACCAACTGATCGTGTTCTCATATGAGAATCAAGCATTTAGAGCTCCACCAATGAACATCAAGCATTCCTGTGTCACCATGGCTACAGTGATCTGCCCACCACCACCATACTGTGTGGCTCCCTTGGCCACCACATGCTTGAGCTGAGTGGGTGGTGATCCGTGACTAACAGAGGGGGGAGGGGGTAGTGGGAGGAGCTCCACATGCCCCTTACACACTATCTCCTAGTGCCTCTTTCACACTATCTGACTAATACACAATGGCTATTGACCATGAGTAAAGTATTACCAGCAACTACATACATACATTCATGCACCTGGCACTATATACCATTTACCATTATAGACCATTTGCATTCCCCCACCAATGCGTTTTATGGGAATATTTCACACCATACTTCATGCCACTTTGGCGCTAGTGTGAGAACCATTACACTACCTATGCTACCTGATGCAATCACCCTACCCACGCCTACCTGTATATATGGCTGCTTGCCTTAGAGGTCAATGCAGAGCACTACACTCGTCCCCCTTGGATTGTAAATCTTGTAAATAGTTTACACCCATAAGTTGTTTTAATGCATACAATTATATAAAGACAGGCAATGCACTTACATAATTACATTATATCAACTACGACTTGGGCTGATGGGGGTGGTGGTGGGGGCTGTGGTGGTCTGTGGTGTGGTGATGAGGCTGCTGGAGTTGGGGGGTGGTGGGGTGTTGGAGTGGTGGAGTGGTGGAGTGGTGAGTGGAGGAGTGGAGGAGTGGAGGAGTGGAGGAGTGGAGGAGTGGAGGAGTGGAGGAGTGGAGGAGTGGAGGAGTGGAGGAGTGGAGGAGTGGAGTGGAGGAGTGGAGGAGTGGAGTGGAGGAGTGGAGTGGAGGAGTGGATGAGTGGATGAGTGGAGGAGTGGATGAGTGGATGAGTGGAGGAGTGGAGGAGTGGAGGAGTGGAGGGAGGTGAGTGGTGGAGTGTGAGTGGATGAGTGGTGGGTGGTGGAGTGGTGGAGTGGTGGAGTGGAGTGGTGGAGAGTGGAGTGGTGGAGTGGTGGAGTGGTGGAGTGGAGGAGGGGGGGAGTGGTGGAGTGGTGGAGTGGTGGAGTGGAGGAGGCATGGAGTGGTGGAGTGGAGGAGGCGTGGAATGGTGGAGTGGAGGAGGGGTGGAGTGGTGGAGTGGAGGAGGTGAGGAGTGGTGGAGTGGAGGAGGCGTGGAGTGGTGGAGGTGAGGAGTGGTTGAGTGGTGGAGTGGAGGAGGCGTGGAGTGGTGGAGTGGAGGAGGCATGGAATAGTAGAGTGGAGGAGGGGTGGAGTGGTGGAGTGGAGGAGGTGAGGAGTGGTGGAGTGGAGGAGGCGTGGCGTGGTGGAGGTGAGGAGTGGTTGAGTGGTGGAGTGGAGGAGGCGTGGAGTGGTGGAGTGGAGGAGGCGTGGAATTGTGCAGTGGAGGAGGTCTGGAGTTGTGGAGCTGTGGAGTGGTGGAGTGGTGGCATGGTGCACTGGTGATGTGGTGGAGTGGTGGAGTAGTGGAGTGGTGGAGTGGATGCGTGGTGGAGTGGTGGAGTGGAGGAGCGGTGGAGTGGAGGAGTGGAGGAGTGGAGGAGTGGTGGAGTGGTGGAGTGGAGGAGGGGAGGAGTGGTGGACTGGTGGAGTGGTGGACTGGTGGAGTGGTGGAGTGGTGGCATGGTGCGTGTTGCAGTGGTGGAGTGGTGGAGTGGTGAGTGGTGGAGTGGTGGTGAGGAGGAGTGGAGGAGTGGAGGAGTGGAGGGTGGTGAGTGGTGGAGTGGGTGGAGTGGTGGAGTGGTGGTGCTGATGTGGTGAGTGGTGGAGTGGGGTGGTGGTGTGGGGGTGGAGGAGTGAGGAGTGGAGGAGTGGAGGAGTGGTGGAGTGGAGGAGTGGTGGAGTGGAGGAGTTGTGGAGTGGTGGCATGGTGCAGTGGTGATGTGGTGATGTGGTGGAGTGGTGGAGTGGTGGTGTGGAGGAGTGGAGGAGTGGAGGAGGGGAGGAGTGGTGGACTGGTGGAGTGGTGGACTGGTGGAGTGGTGGAGTGGTGGCATGGTGCAGTGGTGATGTGGTGGAGTGGTGGAGTGGTGGAGTGGTGGTGTGGAGGAGTGGAGGAGTGGAGGAGTGGAGGAGTGGTGGAGTGGTGGAGTGGAGGAGTGGAGGAGTGGAGGAGTTGTGGAGTGGTGGCATGGTGCAGTGGTGATGTGGTGGAGTGGTGGAGTGGTGGAGTGGTGTGGAGGAGTGGAGGAGTGGAGGAGTGGAGGAGTGGAGGAGTGGTGGACTGGTGGGTGGTGGGTGGGGGAGTGGTGGCGTGGTGGCATGGTGCAGTGGTGATGTTGGTGGAGTGGTGGAGTGGTGGAGTGGTTGGTGATGGGAGGAAGTGGAGGAGTGGAGGAGTGGAGGAGTGGTGGAGTTGTGGAGTGGTGGAGTGGTGGAGCGGCAGAGTGGAGGATGGGCGTGGTGGTGTGGTAGTGGGGTCATGGTAGGGAGTTCGTGGGAGGGGGCGTGGGAGGTGGTAAGGGGGTGATGGGAGGGTGGGGGGCGTGGTGGGGTGGTGGGCGTGAGGGCTGGTAGGGAGGTGATGGGAGGGGGTGGGCGTGGTGAGGTGGTAGTGGGGGTGGTAGGGGGTTGTAAGGTGCGTGGTAGTGGGGGTGGTAGGGGGCGTGGGATGCGGTAGTGGGGGTGGTAGGGGGGCGTGGGGGGCGGTAGTGGGGGTGGTGGGCGAGGTCGGGTGGTAGGGGGTGGTAGGGGGGGGGGTGGAGGGCGTGGTCGGGGTGGTGGGAGGGTAAATAAGTGTCTATGGGGACAGTTTGCGACCTGGGCCTAAGCTTCCATTACATGGTTCGCATTTATATCTCACCAAATCCCGCTTCCATATATATATAATATAAACATATGTATATATACAGTGAAACCTCTCTAACCGACCAACGCCACAGATCGATCATTCCCTTATATCGATCGATATATTTGGGTCCCAACAATACCATTGTAACCATATTCTAACTCCATAAACCGACCACCTCCCTAAATGGACCACTTATAGTCGGTCCCAATGTCGGTCGATTTAGAGAGGTTTTACTGTATATAGTTATAATGTCCGCCACGAAAGGTCCTGAACGCCGAATATGTAGAACGTAGTCTTCCCGGAAAGAAGGTCGGGAGTTCGAAAACAATGACTTAATAAGATCATCATCATCATCATGCTGTCAGTCGCAACGAGACAAAGACCGCCTCCATTACTTAACCGCAGCTTTGTGCGGTTGTACATTTCATAAATGCTGCTTGCAAAATGTTGAAGTGCTGCTGGCTTTTGCAAGTTACCAGCGGCACTCTCTCAGGGAGCAAATAGAGATTTCACACCGGCACGAACATGTCAAGACAGGCGCAAACTATTTGTCCCTGCAGCGGCTGGTCGGGAGAAGTTGGGAGTTCCATTCATCACCGCCCTTAATGCTGTCACGGTAACATGGTTTTCTATTAGGGTTTGCTCCCTTAGCCTTTGATTCTATCAAGAACCAGAACCTGTACCACAAGGCAGTGGTATACAACTTTGCAAGGCAGGGGCATCAAACTCCCTGAGGTATTTTAGCACCTAAGGTATCCGAGGTACTTCATTTCCCACATAATGACTTAATAAGATACGACAACATTATCAGTGTAATGTGACAATGATATTTGGTCATCGCGCTAACAGCCTGGTCTCTCAGAGTGGCAAAACCATAAAGCCGCCATGAGTGTGCACTGTCACAAATCAGTGCCCAACCTAATATGACCTTACATGTTTCTAGGATGTAAAATAACAACACACGGACATTATAATGTCCCCAGGCTACTGAGTTATGACCTTTCGTGTCCACCCCTAATGCAACTATCGAGAACTGTTGATTACAAAGTTGTAGACACAATAAACACAACTATAAAAAATACTGTGTTTCCTGACGTAGTGTATTTTTTACTATCCCCTCCCACCTCCTCCCCCCACCTCCCCCCCCCCACCTCCCACTGACCTCTCGCCAGTGGGGATGTTCCCATGGAAACAGTCTTAATGCAGCCTGGTTTTGCATACGGATATCGCCCATCACCGCAGACGACATCCAGCTTCCGATTTCCCGCGCTTTTCCCAGAGTGCTTTTCAATGAGGTTTTCCCCCGATAGGTGGGGGGGGGGGCACTGCACTGAAGGTTTACCTTCTCCTTCAGCAAATTCCGTCGGCAAATTGTGCGTAAGTGTGGGTATGTGGGTGTGGCTGTGGGTGTGGGTGTGGGCGTGGGTATGGGTGTGGATGTGGATGTGGGTGTGGGTGTGGGTGGGTGGGTGGGTGGGCGGTTGTCTGGGTGTGTGGGTGGGTGTGTAGGTGTCTGAGTGGGGGTGTGTGGGTGTGTGTGGGTGGGTTGGTGTGTGTGGGTGTGTGGGGTGTGTTGGGTGTGTGGTGTGTGGGTGTGTGGGTGTGTGGGGTTGTGTGTGATGAGTGTGGTGTTGTGTGGGTCTTTTGGTGTGTGGATGTGTGGGTGTGTGGGTGTGTGGGTGTGTGGGTTTATGTGTGGATGCGTGGGCGTGTGGGCATGTGGGTGTGTGGGTGTGTGGATGTGTGGATGTTTGGATGTGTGGATGTGTGTATGTGTGGGTGTGGGGTGTGTGGATTTGTGGGGGTTAAGGTTTTGGTTGGAATTGGACTGAATGGTAGGGTAGAGCGCCAGCTTCTCACGCGAGAGGTCGTGGGATCAATCCCCTGCCGAGTTAAACCTATGCCATACAGGATTGATAGATGTCGCTGGCTTGGCTGGCGTTTCGGCATTAATAGGATACGGCAAGCACTGGTTGGGTCACGGCCATGATAATGTGACTGAGTGGGAGACATAGTGCCGATCACTTTTGGACCGTGTGCCATGCCCGAATCAGTAGAGCGGGGGCCTTGCTTGCGGGAGATCGGGAGTTGGGTACCCAGTCGAGTCAAATGAATGACTTATAAAATTGATACTTTTCACTTCCTCGGCTGGTGCTCGGCATTAATAGGATAGGGCAATGACTAGAAGGCTCAGTGTGGGGATAATTTGACTGAGTGGGATATCGGGTCATGGTGCCAGCAGCAGGATTTCCCAGTGTGGCAGCACTATAAAGTCGCCATGAGCACGTACTTTCACAAGTCGGTACCCATCCTGATATGACCTTTGATGTTGCACATAACCTAAAACTCCCCAAAACCAACCAACCAATTACTTTTGGTGTGCATGCCGAAATGTTGCACATCATTGGCTTCAGTAGTTAGTAACAGGTTAAATTGCTTTTTTTTGTTGGTAAACATTTTTATTCCCCTAAATTGATGTTTTTTCACCCCAGCGCTGGGGCACTCGTCTTCTAGTTGTAGACTAAATCAGCAAGAATTTCCAGAATAAAATGTAAAATTAAACTGTAAAATTAAACTGTTACATTAAACTGTTAAATTAAACTGTCAAATTAAAGTGTTAAATTAAAATGTTAAATTAAAATGTTAAATTAAAATGTTAAATTAAAATGTTAAATTAAAATGTCAAATTAAAATGTCAAATTAAAATGTCAAATTAAAATGTTACATTAAAATGTTAAATTAAAATGTTAAATTCACATGTTAGATTAAAATGTCATATATATTTGTATGACATATGGGTACAATGTATTTTTAACATCTGAACACATACAAAGACTATTCATAGGTGTCTAAGATAGGTGGAATTTGCGCATTATGGATATTAGTTAATTATGTAAGCTGGTCAGCAGGTGGTGTTGTCATTGGTTGGGGTTCTACGTCCAAGCAACATATAAGCTCATATCCTGATGGAACAGCAGGTGGTGAGTGTTACAGGTTGGTTCATGTATCTGAGCTGCATTATATTAAATTCCATGTATATTTAGACTATTAGGGTAAGTAATATTTGCTGTTGACAGGAGCTAAGTGTTACTGGGTAAACATTAGTTTGCCGGGATAAGGAAGTATTGGGGTTAAATAGAGTGTATTATTAAACCCATCCTATTTCAATTCATTCACTATTTTCTTCCAGTAATTGTCGTTGCAGACTGCTTGTGAATTCAAAAGTGGGGGACCCCATGGAGCGATAAATGAAGAGTTCAGGTGCAAAACAATGTAAACGCCAATCCAAAAATAGAGATAAACATTAGAACCGACAAAAAGTTAATTTTTTTATATTCCTATTTTTGTGTTCATTGCTCCATACCCATATGATCATATGGAAAGTGGAATTAGTGCTACTCAGGCTACTCTTTCCGATAGGCAACAAGGTTTTTTTTATATGCACCTTCCCACAGACAGGACAGCACATACCACAGTCTTTGATAAACCAGTTGTGGATGACTGGTTGGAATGAAAATAGCCCAAACTTCAAATGTGTCCACTGAGAAGGATTGATTGGATGACCCACACCTTCACAGGTGGACACTCTACCACTTGAGCTATGTCCCGCTCACTGGTCAAAACCATCTTGCAAGGCAAATTGAATAGTGAAAGGGGGAAGCAGATAACACGGACAAATCTATGGTGTTGATTCGAACTCCTGACCTTCCGCACGGGAAGCCTGCGCTCTACCGCATGCGTATTTGTGAGCTCTCCTTACTCACACACCTATCTACATGGCACCGGGCGCGGTCGCTGAATCGTTAGAGCGCAGGCCTCCCGTGCAGGATATCGGGAATCAAACCAACGACTTATAAAATTGATACTTGTCGCTTCCTAGCCAGGCGCTCGGTATTAGAAGGATAGCGATTGGACTGGTTGCCTCAGTGTCAGGATAATGTGACTGAGTGGGATATCGGGTCATGGTGCCAGCAGCATGATTTCCCAGTGGGGCAGCACTATAAAGTCGTCATGAGTGCGCACTGTCACGAGTCGGTACCCATCCTGATATGACCTTTGATGTTGCCAGGAGGGAAAACTCCAATCACCAACCAACCAACCAAGAAGCAATGCATACTCAATGAGACGATAGTTTCTATATTGTAGCTGCGCAAACAACGCAAACCCGCCTCATGTAAATGCAGATTTTAGTGTCCTCTAGAGTGGGCATGCGTGCGCTGGATGAGTAGAGACTTACGCGGATGAAATCTGCGCCATATGCTTTTTATGTGTGTATGTGTGTGTGAATGGTTGGTTGGTTGTTGGAGTTTTATGCCCTTGATGCATGGGGGGTCATATCCAGACGCGTACCAACTTTCACACTCATGGTGACTGCATAGTGCTGCCCCACTGAGAAATGAGGCTGCCGGCACCATGACCTGATATCCCACTCAGTCATATTATCCTGACACTGAGCCAACCAGTCCTTGCACTATCCTAATAATGCCGATCGACTGGCTAGGAAGCGACAAGTATACATTTGTAAGTCATTGGTTTGACATACGTTTGAATGCCCTGATCTCCCAAAACAGGAGACGGACGCTCAACTCATTCGGCCATCCCTTCTGGCCATGTGTGTGTATGGCAAGTGAGCCACTGCTAACACACTGCATAGTACATTTTATCTGTTGTCACATTTATAGCTATGGCACTGTACACATTGTGCATTCTATATTTTATGTTTCTCATATACCACTTGTGAATTTACGACAGCTGTATGCTCTTTTGGCATACAGTTCTGTTGTTCTATTTTACCTGTTTGAAATGTAAGCATTTAATTATTCATGTATAACCACCACTGTATGACCCTGCACCCAATAGCCAATGTTTATTTTGTGTGTGTTGGGGAGTCGTTAAACAAATGCCCTTTCAGCACATTTATCAGTATGACATTGGACACCTTGTGTATGCATTCTGGTTTTATAGTGCTGCCCTTTGAAGAGATCTATCACTATGATATTGGACACATGGTCTATGCATTCTGGTTTTATAGTGCTGCCCATTGAAAACATGTATCACTCTGACATTGGACATGTTGTGGATGCATTCTGGTTTTATAGTGCTGCGTTTTGAACACATTTATCACTATGACATTGGACACATTGTGTATGCATTCTGCTTTTATAGTGCTGCCCTTTGAACAGCTATGTCACTATGACATTGGACACATTGTGTATGCATTCTGGTTTTATAGTGCTGCCCTTTGAAGAGATTTATCACTATGACATTGGACACATGATCTATGCATTCTGGTTTTATAGTGCTGCCCATTGAAAACATGTATCACTCTGACATTGGACATGTTGTGTATGCATTCTGGTTTTATAGTGCTGCCCTTTGAACATATTTATCACTATGACATTGGACACATTGTGTATGCATTCTGGTTTTATAGTGCTGCCCTTTGAACAGCTCTGTCACTATGACATTGGACACATGGTCTATGCATTCTGGTTTTATAGTGCTATCCTTTGAACAGATTTATCACTATGACATTGGACACATTGTGTATGCATTCTGGTTTTATAGTGCTATCCTTTGAACATATTTATCACTATGACATTGGACACATTGTGTATGCATTCTGGATTTATAGTGCTGCCCTTTGAACACATTTATCACTATGACATTGGACACATTGTGTATGCATTCTGATTTTATAGTGCTGCCCTTTGAACAGATTTATCACTATGACATTGGACACATGGTGCATGCACTCTGGTTTTATAGTGCTGTCATTTGAACACATTTATCACTATGACATAGGACACATGGTGTATGCATTCTGGTTTTATAGTGCTGCCCTTTGAACACATGTATCACTATGAAATTTGACACATGGTCTATTCATCCGGGTTTTATAGTGCTGCCCATTGACCACATTTATCACTATGATATTGGACACATTGTGTATGCATTCTGGTGTTATAGTGCTGCTGATTGAACACATTTATCACTATGAAAGTGCACACCTTGTGTATGCATTCTGGTTTTATAGTGCTGCCCATTGAACACATTTATCACTATGAAATTGCACACCTTGTGTATGCATTCTGGTTTTATAGTGCTGCCCTTTGAACACATTTATCACTATGAAATTGCACACCTTGTGTATGCATTCTGGTTTTATAGTGCTGCCCTTTGAACACATTTATCACTATGACATTGCACATATAATGTACGGATACGATACAGATTTTGTACTGTCACAAGTTCGTACCTGCCCTGATATGACCTTAGATGTTGCCAGGATGTAAAAGTCCAATAACCAATAACCAACAGACGTCACTTCGAGAGGTGGGAATAGTCATTGGGGCTGATGCCAATATTCATTAGAACCTAGATCATTACCATAAAATAGCTTCTTTCAAGTATCTATAAGACGGATAGGCATATTCAATCATGATGATTCTGATGAAGTAAATGAGCCTGTCTCAAAAGGTGATAACTCTTCTTTTTTTTTGTCCATTGTAATGATTTAGACAAAACAGCACAGATATGGTTACACTAAAAACACAAGGACATTTGCTTCAAATCAATATGTATTCTATTGGGATTATGAAATACCATGTAAAACATAAATCAGTTTATCCTGAGTAAATGCATAAGTAGATAGTGTGTTGATCGTTACTATGGGCAAAGTTTTGTCTCGTATTGCTTAGCACCTTTTGTGACAGTCTCAATTGTGTATTGGTGATGTTACTGTCCATTTAAAGCTGCCTAATATGATGAAAGCATCAGAGTTTCGAAACCAATTCACTTATCTAAATTTGACATTCCATATCTAACCAAAATAAGATTTCTGTATTTTAATGTAATTTCAATTGAATATTATGGACATAATATTGACATAATATTCATGGGCACATCTTCTCTTCATAGAACTTCAAAGAGCTGCTTAAGCCCTTTCTAATGATATATTTTGTTATCTTTTCCATTCATTATCAAATATGTTGCAGGTGGTGACAACTCACCTCTATCTGTTTTTATATCGAAACTGACTTGGATTTTCAAGACGCCTTGAGAAAATGAGACAGCTTGAAAATGCTGTGGTGGCTCCTACCTGGTAATTTAGATATCAGTGCACTTACTAAGCAGGAATTGTTGCATAACATGGGATACTATCTCAATGTAATAAACCTGGTACTACAGAAGCCTATGGTTGCAAGAGTCCCAGGTTCCTGGCTAAAATTAAGTTATCCTATTTTTTTTGTGATGGTTTATTTACCATGTCCATAATGAGTAGGTTGAATTGTTCATATTGCTTTGGCAATATGGGTAATTCAGGACCGAGCCGGAACAGACCCCTCCCCTATTGCACCTGACTAACGCTACACCTCCCCCCTTCCCCTCTTTTATTCATAAGTGCCCATATCCTTTAACTCCAGGTGGTGACACCGGCGCATGTGCCGGAGCTGCTGCCTGTACCCGGTGACCCATCTCTGACGTCACTTCCGCCCACCAGGCCACCCCATCGGCACTTCTCTTCCAGACGCCGGACCACCAGAACCACTTTTCTCACTGCCCCACCTGACCCTACTTTAATAACTTAAAACAATATGGGTTGAGGCCCAGGTCATGCAGAGACTTCAGACCTACTTGTTCCCATTGATATTGATTGACCTACCTGATTAATGACTTCTTGTACGATATACCTTATTGACTTCATTGATTGACCTACTTGTTCCCATTGCCATTCATTGACCTACCCGATTAATGACTTCTGTACGCTATACCTTATTGACTTCATTGATTGACCTACTTGTTCCCATTGACATTCATTGACCTACCTGATTAATGACTTCTGTACGCTATACCTTATTGACTTCATTGATTGACCTACTTGTTCCCATTGACATTCATTGACCTACCTGATTAATGACTTCTGTACGCTATACCTTATTGACTTCATTGATTGACCTACTTGTTCCCATTGACATTCATTGACCTACCTGATTAATGACTTCTGTACGCTATACCTTATTGACTTCATTGATTGACCTACTTGTTCCCATTGACATTCATTGACCTACCTGATGAATGACTTTTGTATGCTATACCTTATTGACCTCATTGATTGACCTACTGATTCAGGACTTCTTCTACGCTATACCTATTGACCTTCCGCCTTTTTCACTCTAATAAATTCCATACTATGTAGTTCCGTCTCGTGTCCTGAATTATGGCTTGTTTTCATCGCTGAACAGCAATAATCTCAATTTGGTGGTAATAATAATAATAAAACATTTATATAGGCGGAACAGCAGCTGGCATAGTAATTCCAGCAGAAACAGCAGCTGGTGCCGGCTGTGTTACTTTGGCACCAATTGCTGCTTGCAATAGACCTTATGCAGCAGATGTCTTTGGCATCTTAACATTAACAATAACCGCTGATGGCTCAGTTTTCAGTACCACAGTTCCCTTCCTTGTGGTATCTAGTAGAGATTTAGGAAATGGTTCTTTGGTCCCACTGCATGGTATTCTATCACCAGAGAGGATTCCTCTATGGATAAGAAATGGATGTATTCGACTGGGACCTTTCCTTGCGCAAAATTTAGGCTCCGCACACCTGCTGAGTAAACTTGGGCCATAATCGGGTTCCAGTACCCATGTTTTCCGCTAAGTGCCATCTGTGTAGTAGCCTTGTCATTTTAGCTGTTGGTAGTTATGTTAGTTTTGTATGGGTTTTTATTTTCGTATTTACTTTTTGGTGCTACATTTGCAACATGTTCGTATTTACCTACCCGCTGCGCTTGTTTACACATATTTGACGAGTCCAGGTGAAAATCCCTGTGAATGGCAGTCCTAATATTGAGATAAACATTGGAGTAAAACCTTCAAAAGGTTAATCGTGTACATACCTATTTTTGTTCATTGCTCCATGACAATTTCTTTACAACCAACGTGGAATTAGTGAGAATAATTAACCCAATTTAAAGTCAATTTTTGAAACAATGTTTACAGGGATTTGCGCTTGAACTCTTCATTTGAACTTAAAATATCTCTAAATTTAACCATTTAACATAGAAGTATTTTCAAACTAAACTAAGGTACATTGAACAAAATTAAGCTAATATATTTATCTAAATTAAATGACAGAAACTGAAAATCGGCGGGTTTTTCACCTTTAATGGGTTACCTAATCGAATACAGCCTTATATAGCGGTGTACAGTCGTCGTCTGGCAGATGTAGTTGTGTAGGCAGGCTATATGAAATCAATACAGGCAAGGAGAGAAAGGAAGAGTATAAAGAGTGAAAAGTAGAGTGAGAACTTGTACCCTCAGGTTTATTATTATATAGTAGTCCATGGATCTGGTATGGCATACCACCTGACCATTATCTCCAATCAGCAACAAGCATTTCTAGTTCCACCACTGACCAGTAAGCATTCTTGTGTCACCATGCCTACTGTGATCTACCCACCACCACCATGCGGCGTGGCTGCTTGGCCTGCACCTGCCTGCTCTGTGTGTGGCCTGATCCGTGACTAACAGTTCAGGGGGAGAGGGTAGTGAGTGGAGCTCTTGAGCTCCTTACACACTAACAGTAGTGCCCCTCTCACACTATCTACCTAATACACAATGACTATTGATTACAAGTAAATAGTCACCAGCAACTACATAAATACATTCATGCACCTGGCTCTATACATCATTTACATTAATAGACCATTTTTACTCCTTTATAGGCCATTTCACATTCCTCACCAATGCATTTTATCGGAATATTTTACAGCGGGTTATCCACTGCAAACATAAAACTTTCTAAACCAACAATTTAACTAGATTTGATTCTGGTGCATTTATTAAACATTTATTGCTGGATAGAAAGTAATACCAAGTTAAAGTTGCATAGTCCGATGGTTTTGAATGTCTATTATTTTTTCTTAGATAAATATATTAGATCGATCATTAGTATCTACGTTACATTAGTTTAAAGCTACCTTTATTTTGAGATATTTGAAGTGCAAACATGGAAAATTAGTTTTGGCAAGCATGCCAAAACTCAGAGACCATAGACTTCTGCAGTTACAGGTTCTAAAACTTCTATTAAATTGACTCAGTATTCCCTGAAATGCAGAAATAAATGTTTACTAATTGCATCAGTATCTAAGTTAGATATGTAAAATCTAATCTAGATAATTATTTTGGTTTTGAAAATTTGATATTTCATCGGACTATGCGCTTTACTTCATAGAACATGTCACTACTGAAGCCTATCCTGTCGAAAATTTGGGTGGTGCCAAAAAAAGGCAATTTTACATGTGTGCACTTCAGATATTTCCAAAGTTAATGTGATTCATAATCAAAGTTATTTGGAATTGAAGTAAGGGAGATGATAATTATAAACATACAGTGAGTGTAGGTGGGGGGGGGGGCAGTGGCGCATGCATAGACGGGTGGCACCCCCCAACAGATAGATCTGAGTGTGAGTAGGATGGAAGCGTAGGTGAATAGATAGGCTCCTCCAGTTGATGACTGATGGAGGAGTAAGCGCTGAGGCGCACACAGAAGCTTCCAGACTTATTATACTTGTATAATGGTTTATGGTATGCAGGTATTGCAATACCTCAGGGATTTTGACGTGCCTGCCCTGCAGAGTTGTAAACCACTGCCTTGTGGTACAGGTTCTTGACAGAACCGAAGGCTAAGGGAGCAAACCCTGAACAGAAAACCATGTCACTGTGGAAGCATTAAGGGTGGTTGATGTATGGAACTCCCAACATCTCCCGACCAGCCACTACAGGGACAAATAGTTTTGCGCCTGTCTTGACATGTTCTTGCCGGTGTGAAACCTCTATTTGCTCCCCGAGAAAGTGCCACTGGTAACTTGCAAAAGCCAGCAGCACTTCAACCCTTTTGCAGTCAGCTTTCATGAAATGTACCATCAAGAGAAACCTGAAGCTGAGAGACATTAAGACTGACTCATGGACATCACTCTCACAGCAGAGAGCTAAATGGAGAGCGGCAGTCAAGTAATGAAAGCAGTCTTTGTTGCATCGCGACCGACAGCATGATGATGATGATGAATGACTTATGCAGCACATATGTTTTTATTTAATATGACAGAAACCCAACATTATCGGACTATGCAAGGTTAAGATAGTATCTCGTTTTGCTTTCAATAGCTCCATTGTGGGACACATTTAGGCAGGGCCGGTGCCAGACTATTTGACGCGCTACACAAGGTCAACTATTTGCACCGCCTTCACCGCCCCTTCCAAAACGACATTTCTTTTCTCTATAAAACTGTGACTCATCAATGGTCGGCTCTGCCCCCTCTGAGGTGGGCACACTCGGTGGCTGCCACTGCCTCGTTGGCCTAATGGGAGCACCCGCCCTGGATCTAAGAGTACCAACGTACCTCCAGAAATTACCACAAATTAATAACAGTATTAACAGCGACAGCAACATAAAAAGATAGAACTTTCTTTTTTTTAGAATTGATTTAATAGCCATTGTTCTCTCCCACTATAAGCGTAATTGAATTTGCTGCTTTGCATTCTTTTTCCAAATCGGATAACTTGTATCCATAAAACTGGCGGAGAATGGTCGGGTATGGGGGAAGGAGGTGATGAGGGAAGGAAGGAGGAAGCGAGGGAAGGAGGGATGGAGGGAAGGAGGGAAGGGGAGAAGGGGAGAAGGAGGGAAGGAGGAAAGGGAAGGATGGAAGGGGGAAGAGGGAAGGAGGGAAGGAGGGGAGGAGGAAGGAGGGAAGGAGGAAGGAGAGAAGGAGGGAGGAGAGAAGGAGGGGAGGAGGGAAGGAGGGAAGGAGGGAAGGAGGGGAGGAGGGAGGAGGGAAGGGGAAGGAGGGAAGGAGGGAAGGAGGGAAGGAGGGAAGGAGGGAAGGAGGGGAGAAGGGAAGGAGGGAAGGAGAGAAGGAAGGAAGGAGGAAGGAGGGAAGGAGGGGAGGAGGGAAGGGGAAGGGGGAAGGGGGAAGGGGGAGGAGGGGGAAGGAAGGAGGGAAGGAGGGAAGGAGGGAAGGAGGGAAGGAGGGAAGGAGGGGAAGAGGGGAAGAGTGGAGGAGGGGGTGGAGGGGAGGAGGAAGGAGGGGAGGATGGAGGAGGGGAGGAGTGGAGAAGGGAAGGAGGGAAGAGGGGAGGAGGGAGGAGCGAGGAGGGAAGGGGGAAGAGAGCGAAGGAGGGAAGAAAAGGAGGGAAGGAGGGAAGGAGGGAAAGATGAAAGAGGGAAGGAGGGAAGGAGGGGAGGAAGGATGGAGAGAAGGAGGGGAGGAGGGAAGGAGAGGAAGAGTGCAGGAGGGAAGGAGCGGAAGAGGGGAAGAGGGGAGGAGGGAGGGAAGGAGGGAAGGAGGGAAGGAGGGAAGGGGGGAAGGAGGGAAGGAAGGGGAAGGAGGAAGGAAGGAAGGAGGGGAGGAGGGAAGGAGGGAAGAAGGGAAGGAGGGAAGGAGGAGAGGGAGGAAGGAGGGAGGAGGGGAGAGAGGAGGGAAGGAGGGAGGGAAGGGGGGGGGGGGGAGGGAAGGGGGGAAGGAGGGAAGGAGGGAAGGGGAAGGAGGGAAGGATGGATGGAGGGGAGGAGGGAGGAGGGAGAAGAAGGATAGAAGGAGGGAAGGATGGGAGCAGGGAAGGAGGGAAGGGGGGAAGGAGGGAATGAAGGAATGAGGGAATGAGGGAATAAGGAATGAGGGAAGGGGGAAGGGAGCACGGAGGGAAGCAGTGAAGGGGGACGGAGGGAAGGAGGGAAGGAGGGAAGGAAGGAAGGAGGGGAGGAGGGAAGGAGAGGAGGCGGGAAGGGGGAAGGGGGGAAGCAGGGAAGCAGGGAAGGAGAGAAGGAGGGAAGGAGGGGAGTAGAAAAGGAAGGATGGAGGGGATGGAGGGGATGGATGGGATGGAGGGGATTGAGGAGAATGGTGGACGAGGGAAGGAGGGGAAGAGGGGAAGAGGGGAAGAGGGGAGGAGGGAAGGAGGGAAGAAGGGAAAGAGGGAAAGAGGGATTGAGGGATGGAAGGGAGGAGGGATGATGGGGAGGAAGGAAGGAGGGAAGGAGGGAAGTGGTACACACAAATCAGGATATCGTGAAAATCTTTCTAAAGTCACTTTGATAAATGCTAAAAATGTCTAGTTAATTAAAATCAATCCGAGTGGAAAGAGCCATGCTCCACTACTGTAACCCATATTCCCCTTTTTTATATTGTTTTTAGTGTCGGCTGGTGGCGCCACCTACCGACTGTATCAGTACTAGTGATGTAGCTGTGCAGTGCTGTCTTCAGCCACCCATTATTTTTATTCAATTGATCACTGCGCCCCTTCACCCACCCGCACCCTACGCACCCCTGTCCCACTCGCTGCCATAATAATGTCTCCCAACTGCCAACTCGATAATCACAATTCATCACCTTTTAGATTTTTTATTTTTATATTATTCATTTATCGCACATAACAGTGTCAGTATAATCCTTTTGAAACGATGATCCGACATACATCTACCTTATATGTTGCTAGGAATCATAACTCCAGTACGCCCCCATTATAAACAAACTGCAACTACTTATCTGAGGATTAAATAGCAAATGGAATGCTCCAATACTTGTTATTTAATTCCCAAGTACTGACTGTAGCTGACTCTGTATGTGGTGTACAGGTGGCGCCTCCATCGGCTTCCCACCAACCGACTATTGACTATATCTGACTCTGTATGTGGTGTACAGGTGGCGCCCCCATCGGCTTCCCTCCAAAGTAACCGACTACTGACTGTATCTGACTCTGTATGTGGTGTACTGGTGGCGCCCCCATCGGCTTCCCACCTCACTAACCGCCTACTGACTGTACGTGACTCTGTATGTGGTGTACAGGTGGCGCCCCCATCGGCTTCATACCTCACTAACCAACTACTGACTGTATGTGACTCTGCATGTGGTGTACTGGATGCACCCCAATTGACTTCCCACCTCACTAACCGACTACTGACTGTACCTGACTCTGTATGTGGTGTACAGGTGGTGCCGCCATCGGCTTCATACCTCACTAACCGACTACTGACTGTACCTGACTCTGTATGTGGTGTACTGGTGGCGCCCCCATTGACTTCCCACCTCACTAACCGACTACTGACTGTACCTGACTCTGTATGTGGTGTACTGGTGGCGCCCCCATCGGCTTCCCTCCTCACTAACCGACTACTGACTGTACCTGACTCTGTATGTGGTGTACTGGTGGCGCCCCCGTCGGCTTCCCGCCTCACTATGCAACTATTATGCACCATGTCAGACCTTGCAGACATTCTATTTATCAGACGATTATCCATGTCAAAGAATAGGACTCTCCTAAATGCACTTCCTTCCCTTGTTTGATATATAA
The DNA here is from genome assembly GCA_030323885.1 of Branchipolynoe longqiensis. Taxonomy (NCBI): domain Eukaryota; kingdom Metazoa; phylum Annelida; class Polychaeta; order Phyllodocida; family Polynoidae; genus Branchipolynoe; species Branchipolynoe longqiensis. The sequence continues at coordinate 25,116,694 of CM059202.1, read as the reverse complement.
GATATGGGCATATATAATCTTGCGTAGACATCTCTAGTTCTGCACCATACTTCACCACACCCAATCAGATGCCATGCCCGAATTGCTAAGAGCGCTGACTGTCTTCTGTTGTTAGAGGTCAAATTGTGACCGAGGCGAACAAAATTGATACTTCCCGCTACTTAGCCTGGCGCTAATTTTGGGGTCGTGGGTTCGAACCCTGGGTCGTGGGTTCGAACCCTGGGTCAAACCAATGACGTAACCATTAATACTTGTCTCTTCCTAGCCTGGCGCTCGGCATTATTAGGATAGGGCAAGGACTGGTTGGCTCAGTGTCAGGATACTATGACTAAGTTGGATATCAGGGCAAGGTGCTGGCAGTGGGGCAGCACTATTATTCCAGTGGGGCAGCACTATAATGTTTCCATGAGTGGGCACTGTCACAAGTCAGTACCCGTCCTGATATGACCTTAGCTGTTGCTAGGACGTAAAACAACAACAAACAAACAGGTAATTTCGGTAGTAATAGGCTATGCCAAGCACTGGCTTACGCACTTTCAAAATACTGTGACTTAGTCATGGTACCAGTGTCCCCAGTACTAGGAGGAATGTACCCAGACACAAGTCGGTACCCATCCTGATATGCCCTTAAATGTTGCTATGACGTAGTCCCCAAACACGCTAACAACTTCTCCATCATAGCATGACCGGAGACCTGATTAGTCGCTGGGTGGACACCAATTTTGGTATCATGTAATTGATGTATTAAACAAGGAATATGCAGCACAATAATCGCATCATGCAATGGTGCAATTTGCCCCTCGTCCTGCCCTAACACAGCCAGTGGGTTTGACTGGTTGCTGGGTGGGCACCGACATTGGTATCTTGGAACTGATGTATTGAACATCCAATACACA
>CM059202.1:25095586-25115300 GCA_030323885.1 Branchipolynoe longqiensis | reverse complement strand
CACAGTTCCAAATCAGTTTAGATAACTGATTGCAAGACTTTGATTTGGTTCCACCCATGTTACGAATATATGCCATGGCAGTAGTATTATCAGTTAGTATTCTAACCTGTGATTTATTTATCTTTACTAAACTACGTAAGCCCAGATAAATAGCACGCAATTCTAGTGCATTAATATAGTCTGATTTTTCATCATCAAGCCATCTACCTCCTGTTGTGACCCCATCTCGATGAGCTCCCCAACCTTCTAACGAAGCATCAGTAGTAATTACTGTATTAGGTTCCGCCATGCGGATTGGATTTGGTGAACTTGCTATATGTTGCATCCACCATCCAATATCCTGTAACCCTTCTTGCGAAATAAACATCTTTCGCTCAAAATTGCCTTTAGTTCGTGTTAACGCTAAATTTTTATCTATTTCTAGCGACTTAATATGGGCCTTCCCATATAACACAGCAGGTGCATATGAGGTCATTATGCCAATAAGAACAGCAACCTGTCTAATTTTTGGCTTTGATAACTTAATAAGCTGAGTCGCTGTAGTCATAAACTTAATTAGTTTTTGTTCTGTTATCGACACTGTAAGGGACTGTGTATCCAGAATAAACCCTAAACATTTGAGTTGTTTTGTTGGTTTAAACACTGACTTTTGTTGATGTACATAAAACCCCAATTTAGTGAGTAATGCACATAAATCCAAAACTGCATTCACACAACCAATTTGTGTTGATGCTATAATAAAAGAATCATCTATGTATGGAAACATTATATGACCCTTCCTCGCCATTACCGAGAAAACAGGTTTAAGCAATTTAGTAAATAAACGTGGCGCACAAGCTAAGCCATTCGGCATACAGGTAAACTCATAGAGTTGGTTATCCCAAATAAATCGAAGAAATTTTCGGTATTGTTCCATTATGGGAAGCGTATAATATGCATCCTGTAAATCAACACTAGCCATCCACGCATCTGGTGTAATCAGATCTCGTGCCGTATCTAGAGAGAACATTTTAAAATGTCGATATTCCACCCTTTTATTAAGGATTGTTAAATCCAGGATCATTCGAACATCACCATTAGGCTTCGGTCTCGAGAAAATGTTTGAAATAAACTGTCCTGAACAGTGTGTCACTTTTTGTATAATTCCTTTCTCAAAGAATTTATGTACCTGTTTAGTTAGTGCGTCTCGTTCAACTGGTTGAATGTTATATGGAAAAGGTATTATACTTTGTACAGGAATTTGTGTAAAGGGAATTTGAACACCCCTAACTATTTCTATAATTTCTTGGTCACTAGTAATTTTGTGCCACTCAGAAATATGATTACTAATATTACCAGCCACAAAGTTGCTTACAGTTTGTGTGTTTTTAGAGGCTGCAGGGACTTGTAAAGTTTGTGTTTGGACCTCTACTTGGACCCGCCCCTGGGGAAAGGTCTCGACGAGTTGAACCCTCGACCTATTGGCCGTGCGGTGTTGTCGGTCCAGCCTGGGCGAGCGCCCCGGCCCCGAAACCCTTGACCGAAGTTTGAACTCGGTCTGGTTCCTCTGGTGAACCGTCGTGGACGAAAATCCCCTCGTGACTTTTTGAAACGAGGAGCTTCCTGTTTCTTCTTGCCATCCATGTTTTTGCCACTCTTGGCTGCAGTCTCTACCTCTTTATAGAGGTATTGTAGTTGACCGCCAAACATCTTGGTGTTATCTAAAGGTTTCCCTTTAATCGGCTCTGGAGCAAGATAAAGCGTAAACTCCTTCCCCTCATTATCGGTAACCTTCTTAGAGCGAGCCACTTCTTTGCCAGCATCTGTGCAAACTGACTTGAAGACATTTTCATATCTTCGAAACGACAGGTAATTACCTGCCGCCGCTAGTACTGCAATGCCTTTGTCCATTGTCTTAGCCAAAGACGAGAACTTATTTTCACTCTGCATCCTATTAGCCACAGGAACAATAGCTGTTAGGGTAGCCAACACTGCCTTATGCACTGTGTGCAACACATCCTCAAACTTCTTACGGTCATCCGTCATATTGACATCCCGATCCATTTCTTTAATGATGGAGTTGGGAACACCCTTTATGCCTGTTAACTCATCTCCTAACTTGGAGATAACCTCCGCCGGTTTGAACGTGCGAAAATGACCATTCACGGTCTCGCGCATAAGCGTAGTGGTTTTAACCCGCTTAGCCTTTGGCTTCTCCACCTTCTTAGCCACTTTAGTGCCAATGTCCGCATAGACCCCTTCATATATGGTGTCTGAGTCTGATTCCGTAGAAGTAGACTCAGTGGACGACTCAGAAGAAGAATATTTCCTCTTCCTCTTCTTCTTTTTGGACTTAGTCTTCCGCTTTTTGCGCAAACCAGTCTCTGCCCGCTCCTTGGTGAATTCATCACCCGAAGAAATCACCTGTTTCTTCTTCTTCCTCCGTTTAGGAGAAGGAGGAGGAGGAGCCTTAAGCTCCACCGCCGAGTCTGTGTCCAAGAAATCCTCAAATGAATCCTCTTGGACACTCGGCCTACGCCGCTTCCGAGACACAGGCGATTTGGCAGTCAAGATGTGGCTTTCCAATCTTGCAAAGCGAGCCTCCCAATCTGGAGGCGCAGGCACATCAGGCACTGCGTCCTCGTCCGGGTCGGAGAGGATATGCGCCCGGGGCTGTGTCGACGGCCCTGCCGACAACACAGGTGAGGAGTCGTACTCCTCGTCCACTCCACTCGGAACACGCCCCTCGGCTGCTGCTGCACCGCGCTTACTCCGCTTCGTGGCCATCGGGAGCTGAAACAAACATTTTTGGTCAGTCCCGGTATATATATATGTCACAATATGGTTGTTTCAAACTCATTTGGACATCTATTGGTGTTAGAGAACGTGTTTATACCGTTATAACACAGGCGTAATAAGCTAAATTTGTGCGTGGGTTGTGGGTCAAGCCCAAACCTTACGCGGGGTCGGGACCAGTGTATCGGCCCGCCCATCCCTCTGTTCCGCACACTTCTCCCACCTGTGACTACTACGTCAACAAGTTGGAGAAAATGCTACGAAACTCGGAGAAACGCCTGAAAAAGTTTTGTCTAGGGGAGTCTATAAAAGAAACCCAGGAGCATCTCCAACATTACTCTCTATTAGAGTACGAGAGAATTTCCACATGAGATAGGGCGAAACCCACATCTCTACCCATAGTCACACGGTGACCCGGGTGTTGACATAACCGCTAATGACCGGTTTGGTTCCTTCGCGAAACCCACTCGAGTGTTCTATCCTTGGTTGTTTATAACCAAATAACTCGTCCAAATTGGACCAACGAAAGTCTAAACTTTCCATATTGATGCTCTAATGCATCATAATTAAGCTAACCACAGTTTTTATTATACTTACTGCGTATTTGCTTGTATGTAGACTAATTTTGCCGGAGCAACCCAACGACACGTTATCCAGTCGTGAGTTGTATATGCTAATTGCTGGTACCGGACGTGCTTACCTCTCCCTAGCCTGAGGCTAGCCTGAGGCTGTTTACCGAGGTAAAATATATATATATCCTAGTAATGCTAATCACTAGGATCAAGTGGTTACAGGTATCGATTCTTAAATCATCGGTTAGACTCGGCCACGGTTCGAACCAGGGGATTAGATTCCCATGACGTATTACCGGGAAAGTGGGCGTTCAACACGGTAGGCCATCTTGTCGAGGTTCCTAAGAAATGGCCTCGTTCTGGGCAAGGCAATCAATTCAGCAGTACATAATTAAGAGCCTGATGTAATTTAGCCTCGGTCGTCAGCATCATCAATTCATAGATGTTGCTAGGATGTAAAAGAACAACAAACAAACAAACAAACACACTTCACCTCCACCTAAGTCTGAATTAATGTAGTTATGTCAGACTGCACCACGACCAACACTGCGAACATTGGCATACTGCCGCTAAGTTTGGATTAATGCACTTATGTCATACTGCACCATCACCAACACTGCCAACATTGGCACACTGCCGATAAGTCTGGATTACTTCATTCATGTCATACTGCACCATCACCAACACTGCTAACATTGGAAAATTTCTGCTAAGTTTGGATTAATTCATTCATGTCATACTGTATCATCACCAACACTGCCAACATTGGCATACTGCCGCTAAGTCTGGATTACTTCATTCATGTCATACTGCACCACCACCAACACTGCCAACATTGGCACACTGCCGCTAAGTCTGGATTAATTCATTCATGGCATACTGTATCACCACCAACACTGCCAACATTGGCACACTGCCGCTAAGTTTGGATTAATGCACTTATATTGTACTGCACCACCACCAACACTGTCAACATTGTAACACTGCCGCTAAGTCTGGATTAATGCACTTCTGTCATACTGCACCACCACCAACACTGCCAACATTGGCACACTGCCGCTAAGTCTGGATTAATTCATTCATGTCATACTGCACCACCACCAACACTGCCAACATTGACACACTGCCGCTAAGTTTGGATTAATGCACTTATGTTGTACTGCACCACCACCAACACTGCCAACATTGGCACACTGCTGCTAACTCTGGATTAATTCATTCATGGCATACTGCACCACCACCAACACTGCCAACATTGGCACACTGCCGCTAAGTTTGGATTAATGCACTTATGTTGCACTGCACCATCACCAACACTGCCAACATTGGCACACTGCTATTACTACAAAATCTGAATTTAATGCACTCACCTCACACTGCACCACAACCAATACTATCAAGATTGGCACACTGCCGCTAAGTCTGGAATAATGCACTCACCTCACACTTCCACCATCAGTAACACTGTCAACTTTGGGACACTGAAGTTAAGGCTGGATAAGACTAGTCGGTTTCCAGTTCCCATGTTTTCTGCTAGGTGCCATCTGTGTGCCTCCACATGGGTTATGCACAGAGGTCGCTGGCGGTCCATAGTGGCAAACTGCTGAACTAATACTTTTGTGAACAGAGTAGTGTTCAAAAGGTTTAAAAAACAATGTTTTTAGGACTATCTATCACTGCTGCACACACAGATTTTGAAATTAGATAGATGAGCATTCATAATTATCATCTTATAAAATATATTTATGATATTAGATTTCAAAATGATGTGGATATATCAACCCAGCTTCCCAACACTTTTCCTAATGGGTTGCTTAGGAACCTGTCCTAGAGACAGTGTTGTGGGAGTAACAACATAAGCCACTGCAGTTATGCCTATGAGAAATACTCCTAATATCACTCATTGATATGAATTTGCTAAAACTAACATAACTCATTTCATACAATATGTCATCCAACATCATTATGAAAATAAGATCTCAACATGTTAGCGTGTATATTCCATTGTTTAAATAGTGTACATGATTTGTAATACAAGATGACACTATGTGAAGTGGAGTGGGTTTTTTCCAAGAAGAAATCAAATTATACAATTTGGACTCAGATCATCCCATTAAATATCACTTTCACGATATATTCTGAATGAAACCAGAATCCAGAATAATTACTTGACATATTTGCAACATAATCAAGTGATATACATTGTATTATAAATTACTTTCTCTGTGCATGCAATGCTTAAAGAGGTCACTGAAATGTGCATTTTGCTAATGACATTGTTTTGATTGGCGCAGAAAAAAGTGGGTGATAATAGCAGAAAACTCAGGCACCTCTGTGCCTGCCCTTTGAAACGAGCACACTAGCGATCTCTGTTGAAACAAAGGCCATGGGACAAGGCTAGGATAACACACAGTCAACACACACTGCCACAGCAGCAACACCATCAAACGTGGCATACTGATGGTAAGTCTGGATTAATGTACTCATGTCATACTGCACTACCAACAACACACCGCGGTTAACACTGGATTACCGCATTCAACTCACACTGCGCTACCACCAACACTGTGAACCTTGGCACACTGCTGCTTAGTCTGGATTGATCCTCACCTAACACTGCATCACCACCAACACTTTGAACCTTGCCACACTGCCACCAAGTCTGTATTTTTTTTTTTTTTTTTTTTTGGTAAAGTATTTATTCATCTGAATATGACATTTGTCAGCGCCGGAGCACTGGTCTTCCGGCCATCTTACTATTGGAATTGACATTCTAAATAATCTAAGTTTGATCAGTGCTGTATTAATCACAGCACCGATCGTGTAGAATTAAGGGAGTGGCTCCTGCTGTATAATGTACAGCACCAGTCACTGCGGTTCATACAAAAATGGGGAGCAGCACCGAGTAGAAGGTGTATACTCGGGGCAACTCACACAATCGTTGTGGGTTACATTTTTCTCTTATAAAACAAGCTAAGTTTATAGTTGTCAAGACATTTTGTCTGTCTTATGTAATGTTCAATGTGTTTAAATAGATTGATAGTTGTGTGGGATGTTCGGTGTGTTGTTGTTTTGTTCATGATGGTTAAGGGTGGTGGCAGGGGAGGGGGGCCCATTGGGGTGGGTGGCAGGGGGGAAAAAACCCACAGGAGAGCAAGCGAGGATGCAGGGGGGGCAGGAGCTCAGGGCTTTGCTAGTAATTACTACAGTAGTCATTCAAGGGCATGAATAACCAGGTGGGCTTTATATGCATTTTTGAAGGCTAGTATTGTTTCTGTTTCTCTAACTCTGATAGGGAGGTCATTCCACATGACACTACCTTTGTAAATTGGTGCTCCCTTATATTTATTTGTTGAGGGGTGTGGTACATTGAGCAGGGTGGAGGCTCCTCTTCTTGTTATTCTATTTGTACGGTCAATGGATTTCCTCAACTCACACTGCATCGACACCAACCTTGGCATACTACCGCTAAGTTTGGATCAATTTACACCGCCAACGTTGGCACAGGTTATGGCTGTATTATCTCACTGGTTTATTGCAATGATTGGGCAGTGAGCACTTTGTTGAATTGAGATTGGCTACTTATTTAGACATGATTGGATAGGGATTGGATCGTGATTGGGGTAGTAGCAGAATTGTGCTTGGATAGTGAAATAGTTCAGCTCAGTTGTGACTCAATTTGTGATTGATGAAGTGTGAACAGATTTAATCACACTATGTGAAGTTTGAACAGCATATGTAGTGTGAAGATGTTGGTATCACACATCATATGTAGTGTGGATATATTTGTATCGCACATCATGTGTAGTGTGAACAGATTTCTTCACACCACATGTGTTGTGCGAACATATTTACTGACATCACACATATAGTGTGAACAGATTGAAATAACGCACCATGTGTGGTGTGAAAAGGTTAAGATCACATACCATGTGTAGTGTGAACACATTTAATCACATACCATGTGTAGTGTGAACGGATTTAATCACACTATGTGAAGTTTGAACAGCATATGTAGTGTGAAGATGTTGGTATCACACAGCATGTGTAGTGTGGATATATTTGTATCACACATCATGCGTAGTATGAACAGATTTATTCATACCACACGTGTGCTGTGAACGGATTGCAATCACACACCACAACCATGTGTGGTGTGAACAGATTTCTTCACACCACATGTGTGGTGTGAACATATTTACTCACATCACACAAGTACTGTGAATAGATTGAAATAACACACCATGTGTGGTGTGAACAGGCTAACATCACATACCATGTGTAGTGTGAACAAATTTAATCACATACCGTGTGTAGTGTGAACGGATTTAATCACACATCACGTGTAGGGAATATATTGAGTCCATGGCCAAACCATGATTGATTGGTTATTTGGAGTTCTGGCAACATCTAAAGTCATATCAGGATGGATACTGACTTGTGATAGTGCGCATTCGTGGTGTCTTTATAGTGCTACCTCACTGGGATACCAGGTCGCAGCACCATGACCCAATATCCCACTCAGTCACATTATCCTGACACTGAGCTAACCAGACCTTGCCCTATCCTATTAATACCAAGCAACAGGCTAGGAAGTGATAAGTGTCAATTTTAAAATCATTGGTTTGACTCGCCCAGGAACCAAACTTCCTACCATCCTCACGCAAGTGTGTGAATATATTCAAGTACAACCATCGCTCCCTCCTACCTCCCTCCTCCCCCTCTCCCCTTCCTCCTACCCTCCCCCACCCCCTCAACCCTTCGCGTACCCCTTCCACCACCCACCCTCCTCCAACCCCCTCCCCTCCCCCTCCGCATCCAAGACTCCTCCCTCCCTGTCGCCCATCACCACGACCCCAGCCCCTGCTCCCTTCCCCTCCCTCCTACCACACCTCCCGTCCCTCCTCTACGCCTACCTTTCCCCCAGCCCTCCGCATCCCCATCATTCCTCCCATCCGCATCCCCACGCATCCCCATCATTCCTCCCATCAGCATCCCCATCACCCCTCCTATCCGCATCCCACGTCCCCCTCTCTCTGCACCCAGTGCTCTTTTTTGTTGTTGTTGGAGATTTATACTGCCTATCATGGATAAGCCTGAATTGGCTCTCCCTCCCCGAACCTCCTCCCTCATCCCTCCCATCCCCTCATCCTTCCCCCTCCCCGCACCCTCTCTCCCCTCTCTCCCACACCGTCCCTCCTACCCCATCCCCACTCCCCTCCGCTCTCCCTCCTCCCACACCCACCCTCTCTCCCCTTCACCGCTCCACCCCTCCTCTCTCCCTTCGACTCTCTCCCCCTCCATCTCCCCTCCCCATGCCTTCTCTTTCCTCCTCCACCCCCTCCTCCCCCATCCCCACAGCCCGTCCACTCTCCCTCATCCACTCCCACCCCCTCCTCCCCATCCCCACAGCCCGCCCACTCTCCCTCCTCCCACTCCCACCCACCCTCCCCCTCCCCACATCCCCTCCAGTCTCCCTCCTCCCACTCCCCCCCCCCTCCTCCACCATCCCACAGCCCGTCCACTCTCCCTCCTCCCACTCCCACCCCATCCTCCCATCCCCCCCACAGCCCGCCCACTCTCCTCCTCCACTCCCACCCACCCACCCCTCCCCACAGCCCTCCAGTCTCAACCTGCCACTCCCCCCCTCCTCCACCATCCCCACAGCCCTCCACTCTCCTCCTCCCACTCCCACCCCCTCCTCCCCATCTCCACACCCGCCCACTCCCCTCCTTCCACCCACCCACCCTCCCCTCCCCACAGCCCTCCGTCTCCCTCCTCCACTCCCCCCCCCCTCTCCACCATTCCCACAGCTCGTCCCACTCCCCCTCCCACTCCCTCCACCCTCCCCCTCCCACAGCCCCTCCAGTCTCCCTTCCCCACTCCACCCACTCTCCCCCTCCTCCACCATCACTCTCCCTCCCCTCCCCCCCCCCCACCCCCGCCGCGACATGCCTTATCTTCCCTCCTCCACCCCCTCTTCCCCACTCCCTATACCCTCCATCCACGCTCCGCACCCATCTCGTTAGTGTGAACGTATTGGAGTCACACCCAGCGACACGCTAGTGAGAACTTACTGAAAGTCACACCCCCGAAGCTTGTTAAGTGTGAACACAATGATGCATTGTCGAACGAGCCCCTGAGACCCCCGAACCCGGGGCAGCAGGTTGTGACCGTGCACGGCCATTAACGGTCTGTTTAGTAGCGGAGTAGTGAAATCAACACATTATGCTGTCAATTTCCAGTCTCGTTCCCGTCTAAAGGTGAAATCAGCACGTTATGCTGTCAATTTCCAGTTTCGCACTCGTCTAAAGGTGAAACCAACATGCTATGCTTTCAATTTCCAGTCTCGCGCTTATCTAAAGGTGAAATCAACACGCTATGCTTTCAATTTCCAGTTTCGCGCACATCTACAGCTGAAATCAAAACGTTATGCTTTCAATTTCCAGTCTCGGGCTCATCTAAAGGTGAAATCAAAACGTTATGCTTTCAATTTCCGGGTCTCCGGCTCATCTAAAAGTGAAATCAAAACGTTATGCTTTCAATTTCCAGTTTCGCACTCATCTAAAAGTGAAATCAACACGTTATGCTGTCAATTTCCATCCTCGTTCTGGTGTAAAGGTGAACGCGCACGACACCACGTGAAGTGCAATATGGCGTAAAGTGTCCATGTGGGTGTTTTGTATTTTGTGTTTGTTTCTTTGTGTTTGTTTGCTAAATGGGGGTGGGATTAATTTGAAAGGCAAAAGCAGATTTAGTGATGCTCGTTCCATGTGATGTACAGACCTGTAGTTGTAGGTAGTTAGTTGTAAATGGTGGTCATTTGAAAAAAGCAATCATATATATGTACACATATATATGTGAATACAGATATATACATACTTATACAAACATTTACATATACACATATGTATACGAATACATACATATGAAAATACATATGTGTATATATATATATAAATATATATATATATAGGATATGCACAGAGACATATAGAGAGAGTGTGTCTATATGTCTCTGTGTATGTGTGCCTGTGTGTATATGTGTATCTGTGTCTGTGCTATTATATATACATGGAAATATACACTTATATGTAAATACATGTACATACATATATACAAATACATCCAAATACATTCATATGCATACATATGTATATATATAATATATAAAGTTGGGCTACGGCAAGGAGAGAGACAAGAGGAGGGGATGGATAGGAGACTTTATTTGCGTCAGGGCAGCAAAATATAGGCTACCGGTAAAAAATTGTTTTCAAAGGCAGGAGAGAGACTGACTGCCCGGGCAAGTAGTGCCAAGAACACCCCGGTGGTGGCGCTGGGGTAGGCAAGGACCGGGGCAAATGCGGGCAAGTCAGCGATTGGACAATAATAGTAGTAGAAATAACAGAGGAACAATCGTGATAATATTATAGATAATCATGCGAGAGCTCCACCCCTTTTATATACGTATAATAAATTATACTCTCTATATATATATATGAGACTGTCTCAAAAGGTACTAAGCAATATGGGACAAAACTTTGTCAATTCTAACAATCAACATACTGCTTATGCATTGGCTCAGGATAAACTGATTTGTTTTGTACATGGTGTTTCATAATCCCAATAGAATACATATTGATTTTAAGCAAATATCCTTGTGTTTTCAGTGTACCCGTTGCTGTGCTGTTTTGTGTCAATCGTTACACTGGACACAAAAAAGAAGAGTTATCACCTTTTGAGACAGGCTCATATACATACACACATACACCTATAAACGGTGGCCTGATTTCACACTGGCACAGCACTATAAAGTCGCCATGAGTGCGCTCTGTCAAAAGCCGCTACCCATCCTGATATGACCATACATGTTGCCAGGACATAAAACCCCAACAACGAACAAACCAACTATTATGTGCCATAATAATCGAGAGTGGCTTGTTAACCCTCCACCCCCATCTGATAATGGGCTCATCCATCCGGTTGCGTCACACCACATCCCTAAGCACCAAACTCAACACTGTCATTCTCAATTTATCTGTAACGCACGCTGATTGGACAGTCCTGTTTACTCTTACTAAGCTCGTCTAAACACCACATACAAATTATAGTGTCCTCATTTGCCAATGTTGAAAATAAGCTTGTTTGTTGTTAGTTTGCATCCGAGCAACATCTAATGTCATATCAGGACGGGTACCGACTTGTGACAGCGCACACTCATGGTGACTTTATAGTGCTGTCTCACTGGGAGATAAGGCTGTCATCAACATGACCCGATATCCCACCCAGTCACATTATCCTGATACTGTGCTAACCACTCCTCGCCCTATCTTAGTAGTACTGGGCGCCAGGCTAGGTAGTGACAAGTATCAATTTTGTATGTCATTGGGTTTGACTCGGCTCGGATTCGAACTGCTGACTTTCTACACAGGAATCCTGCGCTCTACCGATTAGGCGATGTCACACAAAAGCAAAAATGTATTTATATTCCGTGAGTTACTAGAAGTTACACAATTATAAATCATATATATGTAATGTATAACGCATTATGCGTGTGTGTATATTTGTATCTTTATGCAAATATTATATAAACGGATCAGATGAGTTTGTATTGGTTTGTACTGATGCCAGAAGGTTCTCTATTGTGTGCAGTTGGAGCGCCTATGAACCCTATTGCTTGTTGGGACAGATAGGCAAAGTGCAGCTTGTCAGCAGGTCTTTCCTGTCCCAGTACCGGTTGGTCGCTTCACCCTGATTCTTTTTCTAAATTCTTGTAAAGGCTAGGGGAACATACACTTATTAGTATTCCTTCATATACGCCATGGTGGAGTACCCCCACCCCCGTCCCTTCTATTGGGGTAATGTATTCGGATGCCCCCCCCGCCCCCCATTATCCTTGCCCTATCCTATTAATGCCGAGCGACAGGCTAGGAAGTGACAAGTATCAATTTGATAAGTCATTGGTTTGACTCGACGGGGAACTGAAGTCCCGACAATCTCCTGCACGCGAGGCCTGTTCTCTACCGATTCGGCCAATGCGCCTCCCCCCCCCCACCCATCCGCCCCAATCACAAAAAATGTGACTGAAGGGTCTCAGAAAGAAAATTCTCAATTGTTCTCTCGTGTCGCATCACAGCCCCACCAGGAAATCGACATCGGGGTTGGGAGGGGAGAGAGGGGGAGAGAGGGGCGGGGAGGGGGGAGGGGGGGGAGGAGGGGGGGGAGGAGGGGGAGGGGGGGGGAGTAATGGCGAATTAAATCAATGTGAGTTCGGTTACCGCTTTTAGTTAGAGAGGTTTTCCCCGAGTCTGGTTGTTTGCGAGGGGTAATTAATTATTTTAATGTTTCTGCGCTAATTAATTACCTAAATGCCGGCTTTGTTACTTTATTAGTTTAGAAAAGAAAAAGAAATCGTTACAAAGAATTAACCGAAATGTTCGTTTTCCTGTTTTGGAATGATGTGTTGAAGTCCTGCATTGAATTCCCACTGACGTGGATTGCGAACCATGCTCGACTGGTTTTAGTGAGCGGACTGTGTGATTCGAGGTGTGTGTGTGAAGAGAGTGTGGGTGTGTGTGGAGGGTGTGTGTGGAGGGTGTGTCTGTGTGAGAAGAGAGAATGTGTGTGGAGAGTGTGTGTGGAGGGTGTGTGTGTGGAGGGTGTGTGTGAGAAGAGAGAGAATGTGTGTGGAGAGTGTGTGTGGAGGGTGTGTGTGTGGAGGGTGTGTGTGTGGAGGGTGTGTGTGAGAAGAGAGAGAATGTGTGGAAGGTGGGTGTGGGTGTTGAGGGTGTGTGTGGAGAGTGTGTGTGGAGGGTGTGTGTGTGGAGGGTGTGTGTGTGGAGGGTGTGTGTGAGAAGAGAGAGAATGTGTGTGGAGAGTGTGTGTGGAGGCTGTGTGTGTGGAGGGTGTGTCTGAGAAGAGAGAGAGTGTGTGTGTGGAGAGTGCGTGTGAAGGGGGTGTGTGGGAAGAGGTAGGTATGAGAAATTGTGTGTGTAGGTGTGTGTGAAGAGTGTGTGGAGAGGGATATGTGTGCAAATCCGTGTGGAGGGGTGTGTGTGTCTGTTTGATTGCGTACGTGTGGGTCTTTGTGCCTGTGTGTCTGTGTCTGGGTGCCTGTGTGTCTATATGTCTCTGTGTATGTGTGCCTGTGTGTATATGTGTATCTGTGTCTGTGCGCCTGTGTTTCTGTGTGCATGTTTGTCTGCGTGTCTGTGTCTATGTATATGTGTGCATGTGTCTCTATGTGTCTCTGTGTCTGTGCGCCTGTGTTTCTGTGTGCATGTGTCTCTATGTGTATCTGTGTCTGTGCACCTGTGTGTATGTGTGTCTGTGTGTCTGGGTATGTGCGTCTGTGTTCCTGTGTGTATATGTGTCTCTGTGTCTGTATTTATGTGTGCCTGTGTGTATGTGTGTATGTGTATGTGTGTATATGTGTATATGTGTCTCTGTGCCTCTGTGTATGTGGTTAGGTGTGCCTGTGTGTGTCTGTGTGTCTGTGTTCCTGTGTGTCTATTTGTCTCTGTGTCTGTGTGCCTGTGTGTATGTGTATGTGTGTATCAATCAATCAATAGTTCCATCCTCTAGTCGAGGGTTGGATGCAATGGTTCTCCACTTGTCCCGATGTTGTGCTGTTCTGATAGACTGTGAATAATTCAAGCCTGTCCACTGTGAAATATTTGTAAACCATGATGTTCTTGGTCTCCCTCTCCCTCTGCTGCCATTCACCTTCCCTTCCAACAATGTACGGTATATTGAACTCTGACGAATGATGTGGCCAAAATAAATAAGTTTCTTTGTCTGTATAGTGGCAAACAAGCTTTTCTTATTTTTAATTTTTCTGAGAACTTCTTTGTTGGTGATCTTCTTTGTCCATGATATTTTCATCATCCTTCGATAAGTCCACATCTCAAATGCTGCTAAACGTTTGTACATTTTCTTAGAGATTGTCCATGTCTCTGCCCCATACATTAGAGTAGACCACACATAACACTGAAGAATACGCTTCCTTGTTTGTATTAATATCTTACTTGATGTTAACACTCTATACATTTTGGAGAATGTTGTTCGGGCTATTGTTATCCTTCTTTTAATTTCTTCCTCACATCTCCCATCATTTGTAATCTTTTGTCCGAGATATATGAATTCGGATACTTGTTCTATGTTTGTGCCATCTATGGTTATATTGACATTTGGTTTATCTGTCTTTTTACTTATAACCATTGTGTGTATATGTGTATGTATGTCTGTGTGTATGTGTGCATATGTGTCTGTGTGTATGTGTGTCTGTGTGTCTATGTGTATGTGTGTCTATGTGTCTGTGTCTATGTGTCTCTGTGTCTGTGTTTCTGTGTGGCTGTGTGTCTGTGTATGTGTGTATGTGTTCCTGTGTGTATATGTGTCTGTGTGTCGATGTGTCTCTGTGTCTGTGCACCTCTGTTTCTGTTTCTGTGGTTATGTGTGCCTGTGCGTGTCTGTGTATGTGTGTCTGTGTTCCTGTGTGTCTATGTGTCTGTGTGTCTATGTGTATGTGTGTCTATGTGTCTCTGTGTCTGTGCGCGTCTGTTTCTGTTTCTGTTTCTGTGTGTCTGTGTACCTGTGCTCTCTCTATGCCTGTGTCCCTGTGCCTCTCTGTGCCCGTGTGCCTATGTGCCTGTGTTCATCACCTGGTAAGACGTGTGCAGCCAACTAATTACATAGCTAACCGAGTTTCCCAAATGGATCTGACAATCTCATAATGCAGCAGTCTTCCCCTGTCAGCAGACAAAAGAACTACCCGAACCACTGCCTCACTGCATGCACATCTCAGCTGGACGACGCCCTCTGGTGAGCAAGTGAGTGAGTGAATGAATGAATGTGTACCATTACTCGTAAATGAATGCTTCGCTTATTTTACTTGTTGGGGTTTTACATCCTAGCAACATATACGTGGTCCTGAGATGTGATGGTCAAATCAGTTGAGCGTCCGCCTTCCGATTTGAACCCCTGGGTTCGAACCCTGGCCGACTCAAACCAATGACTTAAAAATTGATACTTGGCGCTACGTAGCCTGGCGCTCCGCATTACTAGGATAGAGCAAGGAGCAGTGGAATGAGGAAGAACAATTGTCCACGATTGAAATTTTCCTTGCTTAATCAACTAATCTACAAACAAACAAAATATACATCAGGAGAGGCACCGACTTATCACTATGCCCACTAATGGTGACTTTATAGTGCTGCCAGATTGGAGATCAGGCCGGTGGCACCACGACCGAAAATCCCATTCAGCCATATTATCCTGATATTGAGCTAACCAGACCTTCCTCTATCGTAGTAATCCAGAGTGCCAGGCTATGTAGCGACAGATTGTGACCTTACTATAAAAAGGTTCTATCTGACAAAGTGACCGCATTGGTGTTATGGATGTAAAAATGTTCTATTTACAAAAGGCTATCATGCAGTTACACAATGGTTTCTCAACTGGTATTTTTCACTGAGATATATTAAAAATAATATTGTTCTATCTGCTTTCCTATCATGCAGTTACACAGCTTCAGTCCTCATTATCTCGAAAGCACCGTTTTTGTCAGATAGAACCTTTTTATAGTAAGGTCGTGAGATATCAATTTTGTAAGTCATTAGTTTGACTCAGCCGGGATTCCAACTACCAACCTTCCACAGGGGCAGCTTGCGTTCTTCGGCTACCACATCTGCTCAAGGTAAATGAATGTAGGTCAGGCGCCCTCTAGCAATCAACCATCGCAAATTGATTCACAACTTATTTGTATTCCATTGTTTTTTCCCGCTTTTTCTTTCATAACGTCAGTGCATTCTCCTTTATTGTTGGCAGAAAGCCTGCTATAAACGACGTCCACCACCACCTCTACCCTCGACAGTCACAGGACTGAGTGGGATATCAGGTCATGGTGCTGGCGGTCTGGTCTCACAGTTGGGTAGCACTATAAAGTTGCCATATGTGCGGACTATCGCAAGTTGGTATCGGTCCTGATATGACCTTAGATCTTGCCAGGACGTAAAACTCCAACCCGGACCGACCCTAACCCTGCAGCCGACCCACTCAACGCACTTTTTTGTTTTCCCTTTCTTTTTGTAATGAACTCTGACAGGTTGGATAGACAATTTCCACTAACAACTCCAACATGCCCTCTGGCGGAAATAACGATAACTAATACAGCTATCTAACAGCACAGCAATAACTAACACATCTATCTAACAGCACAGCAATAACTGACACATCTATCTATCAGCACAGCAATAACTAACACAACTATCTAAAAGCACAGCAATAACTAACACATCTATCTAACAGCACAGCAATAACTAACACAACTATCTAACAGCACATCAATAACTGATACATCTATCTAACATCACATCAATAACTAACGCAACTATCTAACAGCACAGCAATAACTGACACATCTATCTAACAGCACATCAATAACTAACACAACTATCTAACAGCACATCAATAACTGACACATCTATCTAACAGCGCAGCAATAACTGACAGATCTATCTAACAGCACAGCAATACCTGACACAACTATCTAACAGCACATCAATAACTAACACAACTATCTAACAGCACACCAATAACTGATACATCTATATAACAGCACATCAATAAATAACACACCTATCTAACAGCACAGCAATAACTGACACATCTATCTAACAGCACATCAATAACTAACACAACTATCTAACATCACATCAATAACTGACACATCTATCTAACAGCACAGCAATAACAAACACATCTATCTAACAGCACAGCAATAACTAACACATCTATCTAACAGCACAGCAATAACTAACACAACTATCTAACAGCACATCAATAACTGATACATCTATCTAACAGCACATCAATAACTAACACAACTATCTAACAGCACAGCAATAACTAACACATCTATCTAACAGCACAGCAATAACTAACACAACTATCTAACAGCACAGCAATAACTGATACATCTATCTAACAGCACAGCAATAACTAACACAACTATGTGGCTATCAGTTGTATATATGCCCTTAGACGTTGTTAGGATGTAAAACAACAACAAATAAACAAAACATTCTCTACGCAGCTGTGCCAAAGCTGGCACAAACAATCAATTCACTTAGCGTCCTATAACATATGCACCCAAAGCGTGTGCCTTTCTTTGATGTACCAATATTGTACTTGTACATATTTAATTACCACCCGGTCCGTACAGCTCCAGACCAAGCTTATTTTACTGACAATTTGATTGATCGATTGATCGATTGATTGATTGGTGGTTTCTATATGCTGTGTCTGCAGCAAAGGCCATATTCATGGCGAGAATTGTTCGCTTTTAATTCAACCATCACTTTTACATACAATGTAGAAGCATACAATCTATTATGTGTCAATAGACAGTCAGGAATTAAAAGGGCTCAGAATCATATAATTTGTGGTCAACAGTCAAGGTAAATAACATTCTAGATAAACAAATCTAGGAGGAGGCATTGCGTTGTTATAAACGGATTTATGGCTAGTGTACTGCTGTGTGGTGCACTGACTCACACTGGACGCGGTGGCCTAATCGGTAGAGTGCAGGCTTCCCGTGCAGAAGGTCGGGAATTCGAATCCCAGCCGAGTCAAACCAAAGACTTATAACATTGATACTTGTCACTACCTGGCATGGCGCTCAGCATTAATTGGATAGGACAAGGACTGGTTAGCACAGTATCAGGATAATGTGACTGAGTGGGATATTGCATCATGGTGCTTACGGCCTGGTTTCCCAGTGGGCACCACTATTAAGTCACTAGGAGTGTGCACTTTCACAACTCGGTACCCATCCTGATATGACCTTAGATGTTGATTGGATGTAAAACAACAACAAACAAACAAATAATGCCCTGATCTACCCAGCTGAATAGGTGATCACATGACCAGCTGCTGAGAACAAGACTGACCAATAGGTAATAAAGGCAGTTGCAGTACAGAGGTCAAAGTGTACACATGTATATTACACACCATTCTCTTTTTTTTCTTTTTTCTAGACGATTTCTACTGCCTATCATGGATAAGTCTTAATACTAATAATAGACTTGTTTTCACCATTAGACAGTTTGTAGATAGAAAGCCCGAGCCTACACTTTTACCGACCCAAGGGATTTTTAACCTCCCACACCACATAGACATGGGATGAGAGCAACAGGCCTTTGATGACGCTGTGGAAATCCAAATTGGCAGAGGGGGGGGGCACGGGGAATCGAACCACTGACCTTCAGATTAGGAGTCCGACCTAGAAAAAAGTCAGACACTCTAACCACTCCACCAGAGAAAACACCACTAAGCAACTAAACCATTTCCACATAGGCTGACATTCATGCATATCAGGTGACCGAATAAGATGCCAGACACCGACGTCTTAGAGAGGGCAAAAATGGACAGCATTGACTGCATGGTCATGATAACACAACTTAGATGGGCTGGCCATGTAGTTCACAAGGAAGAGGATAGAATACAAAAAAAGGTCTCTTCTACTGTGAACTTTTAAAAGGACGCAGATATCAAGGTGGCCAGAACAAAAGGTTAAAGGACCACTTTAAATACAACCTGAAGAAATGCAATGTCAACACTGCAACCTGAGAAATAGTCGCCAAGGACATGAGTTCATCGCATGCTTCTATGCATAAAGGCACACCACAGTTTGAAACTGATTGTATATATCTCAAGCTAACAAAAGCATCAATGAGAGAAAAGAAAATATTTTCTTCTTCACCTAACATACTCGCTGGCAGCAGCGACACATACATGTCCAACATGCCGCCGCACATTCCGAGCTCAACTTGGACTCATCAGTCATCGACAAGTTCACAACAAATGATGAGTTGCTGGACAAGCAAGAAGATGATATTACAACATGCACAGGTAGGCATGGTGGCTAGGTTGCTTGGTTGTTGGAGTTGTATGTCCTAGCAACATCTAAGGACATATCAGGACGGAATAGATTGACTAGTTGATTTTATCAGGGAGCCTCATGATTAGGGAGTTGAATGATTAGGTCACCACCCCCGGAATGGAATGGCAGAAGTAAGGGTTCGATTCCCGGTCTAGGCGCGATGTTTCTTTTTATTAAAAAAACACGCCCCCGGCTTTATCAACAATTGCTACGTGTTTGTTTGTTGGGGTTTTGCGCCCTGGCAACATTTAAGATGGAATTGCAACAGCCAAAAGGAACAAAAAAAAGGTTAGGTACAGGGATAAATTGTGTATGTTTGGCATTTTTAACTCGGTGGGGAATGGATCTGCGTGGTAAGCGGGTGCTCTATCCATTAGGCCGTCACGTGCGCTAGTTTGTCAGGAAGGCACCCGCCACTGGTCGG
>CM059202.1:25075696-25095086 GCA_030323885.1 Branchipolynoe longqiensis | reverse complement strand
CTAAACGCAGACAGGACCTGACTAGTGGCTGGGTGGTCAGGAACCTTGATATGTTATAAACGATGTATTGAACATCCAATACACAATAGAGGACTGCCATCCTGTATGTATGTGTATCAGTGTGAAGTGTTGCAGTGTGCTTCACCTCCCCCCCCCCCACACACACACACTCAAGCCTAACACACCCTTGAACCAGATTATTGGTTGGTAGACACCAACTTTGGTATCCTGGAAGTAGTGTATTTAACATGCAACATGCAGAAAATTACTTCCATCCTGTAGGATATGCTATTGAACACTATACCTCCATCGTGGCATGACTAGTGGCTGGGTGGTCACCGATCTTGTTATCTTGGAACTGATGTATTTGAGCAACTTCGCCAAAAATCTGGTGACAATTCGAGGCTTTACAAACTGTGATGTTTCTTAATCTGTGATCCTCATGTTTACTTTTTGCAATTTCTTCAAATCTGAACAGAACAACAACTGCAACAAAGTACAAGTTTCAATCAATCGTTTCAAAATTGATTTAAAAAATAGGTTTTCAAATGAAGATCTGCTAAATTAAAATGTCCAGTTTGTTTCTTCTCCTCCTTTTCAATAATCAGATAATGAAGTGTACAATTCTGTTCTGGCACATCTTCCATCACTTTACAAAATAGCACATTGGTGGGCAATGCTTAAACTTAAAGCCATATCGCTTTAAAGAAAATGTCAGTACCTTCGTTGAGTGGGGGTAATTCCAATCGCGTACGATTGGTCTTTATCATTCCACTGATCCTTGCCCTATCCTAGTAATGCAAAACGCCAACCTAGCTATTTGACATGTATACATTCTTAAGGCATTGGTATAACTGAATAATACCATCCAATAGCCGATGATATCAAAATCCATGTGCTCTAGAGGCGTCGTTAAATAAAACAAACATTGGTTTAAAGTTGCATAGTACGATAACGTTCAAATCTTTGCACAATTCTTTAGATAAATATAGCAGGTTGACTATTATACCCTACTAATCATTATTCATTTGCATGAAAAATGTCTAATGTTGGAGCAATTTGAGCTGAAAGAATCGAAAATCATTCCAGCAAGCTTGTCAAAAGTCTTATTGTGGCTCAGATTCACATCTTGTGATGGTCACGTGATGACGAATGACCTGATGACCTATTAATGTGTAGGTAGTCTGGAATCTTACTGATGCCATATATGGTACTGGGAATGAGGGCAAGATTACTAAGGCCACAAGATTGACCTAATTGGTTTATGGCCTCCCTGCCTAATGACTGCTTCAAAGTAGGTGTCCATAGGGATAGGGTCACATATTTACTGATTTTTCTGTATATGCTTCCCAAAAGCCTTAGTTAATGCACCAGTACCTAAGTTGGATACAGTATAACCCCGTTAAACCAAACTTGAAGGGACCCTAGACATTTGTTTGGATTACTTGATCATTGGTTTAACCAAGCTTTGACTTTGACTTGGCTTTGGCAAAAACAGGGTCCATTATGAATGTACAATGTATGTGGACACTATGATTATTGTTTTTTATGTATATACAGTTTAACCCCATTAAACCAACCTCGGTTAAATCAAACGATCGGTTAATACAAACTTTTTTCGGCGACCTGCAAAATACTACCATTTATCATATAAAAAAGTCTCAGATGACCTTGAAACCACATGAAAGGTTGGTTTAACTGTACTGGAAGTGGCCTGGGGGCCGACAATTTTGTTTGGATTAACCGATACTTTGGATTAACCGACTTTGGTTTAACCAACTTTTTTATATGATAAATGGTACTATTTTGCCTGGTCGCCGACACAAGTTTGGATTAACCGATCGTTTGGTTTAACCGAGCTTGGTTTAACGGGGTTGTACTGTATATAGAATCAAATGTAGGTAAGTGTTTTGGTTTTGAAAAATATATGTTTCATCGGACCATGCAACTTTAACTCAGCCAGGATTTGAGCCTTTGACAACCTGCAACACGGGAAGTGGATGTTCAAATCATTCAGACATGCCGTCTGGATTAAGTATGAACATGTAGATCTAGTATATAGTCGATTTCGCATTTTTGTTGTGCACTTACGCCGCGAACAACAACGGCAACAAAACAATCTGCAAGTAAAATAAGAACCTAATAGTACCACCCAGAAAAGCCAGTCAGTTAAACACGCCTAATTTGCAGGTCCAATCAAGCTAACATTTAACCTCACCCCCACCGACTATTACTTACCCCCAATTTTCCACGAAAATAAAGTTGCTCAATTAACCCCTACATTTCTGGGCAAAAGAGAATTGATGGATATAACCAAAAAAACCATGGAGATCATTTTTCGTCCTGGCAACATTTTAAGTTACGCGGATGTTGAATATCAGTTTAGATGTTTGTTTGTTTGTGTGTTGTTTTACGTCCTAGGAACACGTACATACGGCCAAGTGAAAACAATTTGGTGATCGTCCTTTTCAAATATAAATCTGGGTCGGGCGAGCGGTTTTATTTATTTATATTTATATGTTTCCCTCTTCAATGGGAACCCTGCTCCCTCCACTTTCATCCCTCTCACCCCTCAAATGCCTCCCTATTCCTTGCCCCAACTGTCCTGTCCATTCACCTCTCTTCGCTCCCCTTTCCATTTCTCACTCCATCCACCTTCTCCATTTAACAGGGTTTAACAACAAATTTTAAATAAAATCAGGGCCGGGCGATTTTTCAGGCACAGGCGGGGATGATCACCAATTTTTAAAAGTTGTTTACCCCCTAAAGCCCCAGCCACACATAGCCGGACCAGCCACGGATTTTGAGCCGGACCACCCACGGATCAACAGCCGGGACTGTCCCAGAGCGCCACGGATAAAATCACTGTTTTCGACGATTTTTGCCTCGCAGTCACACTTTCCCGGACGAGCCCCAGATGAGCCCCAGACCGCCCCGTACCACCCCCGGACTGCCCAGGACCACCCCCGGACTATCCCGGATCAACCCCAGACTTTCCCGGATCACCCCTGGTCTTACAGGGGCAGTCCGGGAGTGGTCCGTGGCTAGGCCAGGGGGTAGTCCTGGATAGTCCGGGGATGGTCCGGGTCAAACCGTGGCTCAAAATGAGCACTGGACCACCCCCGGACAGGCCCGGTCCACCCCAGACCACCCCCGGACCACCTCTGGATCAGGCCGGATCAGGCCAGATTGAGCCCGGATCGCAAAATCCCCCGGACCACCCCGGATGTTTTAAACATTTAAAAACATCCGGGGCTGAGCCCGGACAGCGCCGGACGAGCCACGGATCAGGCCGGATCAGGGGGTGTCAGCACAGACAAGCCATGGACGAGTCATGGATCACCCCGGATCGCCCCAGACCACCCCAGATGGCGGTCCGGGGCTCATCCAGCCCCCGATACGGGTATGTGTGACTGGGGCTTAACCGTCAGGCCTTATGACAGATTTAGCGGGTGGCTATAAATTTGGATTTTTGTTAGGTTTTCTTTCCCGTGGTGGCAGTGTCAATTGTTAATACCACATCCCCGGCCTGATAGAGACGCCGTGGGCCAACTCATTAGTGGGACTAGTTGACACAGTTCCCGGGGGTGGCGCTGATGGTCGCCGTGCGTGTCGCCCTCAAGCGGGCGATTTGCGAACTGCTTCCCGCCAGAACGGAGCGGAAACGGAGGCGGCAGTGTCGTCTGCGCAGACTGATGTCGTCTGGACTGGGGTGGAAGGCTGCGCGCAGTCTTTGTCGCATCACGACCGACAGCATGATGATGATGAGCATGACTACTACTAACCACACGGACCCGGACCACATGAAAGGTTGGTTTAACTGTACTGGAAGTGGCCTGGGGGCCGACAATTTTGTTTGGATTAACCGATACTTTGGATTAACCGACTTTGGTTTAACCAACTTTTTATATGATAAATGGTACTATTTTGCATGGTCGCCAACACAAGTTTGGATTAACCGATCATTTGGTTTAACTGAGCTTGGTTTAACGGGGTTGTACTGTATATAGAATCAAATGTAGGTAAGTGTTTTGGTTTTGAAAAATATATGTTTCATCCGACCATGCAACTTTAACTCAGCCAGGATTTGAGCCTTTGACAACCTGCAACACGGGAAGTGGATGTTCAAATCATTCAGACATGCCGTCTGGATTAAGTATGAACATGTAGATCTAGTATATAGTCAATTTCACATTTTTGTTGTGCACTTACGCCACAAACAACAATTGCAACAAAACAATCTGCAAGTAAAATAAGAACCTAATAGTACCACCCAGAAAAGCCAATCAGTTAAACACGCCTAATTTGCAGGTCCAATCAAGCTAACATTTAACCTCACCCCCACCGACTATTACTTACCCCCAATTTTCCACGAAAATAAAGTTGCTCAATTAACCCCTACATTTCTGGGCAAAAGAGAATTGATGGATATAACCAAAAAAAAACATGGAGATCATTTTTCGTCCTGGCAACATTTTAAGTTACGCGGATGTTGAATATTAGTTTAGATGTTTGTTTGTTTGTGTGTTGTTTTACGTCCTAGGAACACGTACATACGGCCAAGTGAAAACAATTTGGTGATCGTCCTTTTCAAATATAAATCTGGTTCGGGAGAGCGGTTTTATTTATTGATATTTATATCTTTCCCCCTGCACTCGGAACCCTGCTCCCTCCACTTTCATCCCTCTCACCCCTCAAATGCCTCTCTAATCCTTTCCCCAACTGTCCTGTCCATTCACCTCTCTTCACTGCCCTTTCCATTTCTCACTCCATCCACCTTCTCCATTTAACAGGGTTTAACAACAAATTTTAAATAAAATCAGGGCCGGGCGATTTTTCAGGCACAGGCGGGGATGATCACCAATTTTTAAAAGTTGTTTACCCCCTAAAGCCCCAGCCACACATAGCCGGACGAGCCACGGATTTTGAGCCGGACCACCCACGGATCAACAGCCGGCACTGTCCCAGACCGCCACGGATAAAATCACTGTTTTCGACGATTTTTGCCTCGCAGTCACACTTTCCCGGACGAGCCCCAGATGAGCCCCAGACCGCCCCGTACCACCCCCGGACTGCCCAGGACCACCCCCGGACTATCCCGGATCAACCCCAGACTTTCCCGGATCACCCCTGGTCTTACAGGGGCAGTCCGGGAGTGGTCCGTGGCTAGGCCAGGGGGTAGTCCTGGATAGTCCGGGGATGGTCCGGGTCAAACCGTGGCTCAAAATGAGCCCTGGACCACCCCCTGACAGGCCCGGTCCACCCCAGACCAGCCCCGGACCACCCCTGGATCAGGCCGGATCAGGCCAGATTGAGCCCGGATCGCAAAATCCCCCGGACCACCCCGGATGTTTTAAACATTTAAAAACACCTGGGGCTGAGCCTGGACGGCGCTGGACGAGCCACGGATCATGCCGGATCAGGGGGTGTCAGCACAGATGAGCCATGGACGAGTCACGGATCACCCCGGATCGCCCCGGACCACCCCGGATGGCGGTCCGGGGCTCATCCAGCCCCCTATACGGGTATGTGTGACTGGGGCTTAACTGTCAGGCCTCATGACAGATTTAGCGGGTGGCTAGAAATTTGGATTTTTGTTAGGTTTTCTTTCCCGTGGTGGTGGTACCAATTGTTAATAGCACCTCCCCAGCCTGATAGAGACACCGTGGGCCAACTCATTAGTGGGACTAGTTGGCACAGGTCCCGGGGGTGGCGCTGATGGTCGCTGTGCGTGTCGCCCTCAAGCGGGCGATTTGCGAACTGCTTCCCCCAAGAACGGAGCGGAAACGGAGGCGGCAGTGTCGTCTGCGCAGACTGATGTCGTCTGGACTGGGGTGGAAGGCTGCGCGCGAAAATTTGGCGGGAAAATACCGGACAGACCTGGGTAGGGTTGTTGTACTGAGGAGGTTGTCGTGTAGAGGTTGATGGGGGGGGTAGGGGGGGAGTGAGGGGGGGGGAGTGGAGGGACTGGGAGGTGGGAGGAGAGGAAATAGGAAGGGGTTAAGGGTACATTCCTTACACGCGGCATGCGGCATGCGGTATGCGAATGCGAATGTGGCAAAAAATTGAAACGCCTTGAAGTCAATGGACTACAGTGCTTACACATGGTATGCGAATGCAAATGCAAATGCAAATGCAAATGCGGCAATTCGATCGGTCCCTGTAGCGATCGGTGCGGCATGCGGCACGCGGCAAGCGGTATGCACATAGAAACCATCAGTCGCATGTGTCCATTAGTTTTAGACGAGGAGAGGCAACTGATCATTATGGAACAGTCACACACAGGGGTGCGGAGGGGACACACAGGCATAGAGGGGTGCCGTGTACATAGTGATTAGTGTGTGCGGAGGGGAAACATATGGTGGTGGTAGTAGTAGTAGTAGTAGTAGTAGTAGTAGTAGTAGTAGTAGTAGTAGTAGTAGTAGTAGTAGTAGTAGTAGTAGTGGTGGTGGTGGTGGTGGTGCCGTGTACATAGTGATTAGTCTCACATGGGGGTTCCTACCTTTATAATTGCCAAAGCATAGATAACTATTCCTATTTCTGTGGATAAAGGTAGGAACCCCCGTGTAAGACCTCGCCGCATGCCGCATACTGCATGCCGCATACCGCGTAGAAGGAATCATGCCATTCGCATACTGCATACCGCATGCCGCATACCGCATGTAAGGAATGCATGCTTTCGGGTGGGAAGGGGTTAGGGTGGGAGAGGGGGAGAAAGGAGGGGAAGGGAGCGGGAGGGGGAGTGGGAGAGGAACATGGGGTGTTGTGAGAGGGAAAGGGAGAAACAGAGGCAGAACAAGGGAGATAGCTGATTGAGTTAGAGCGTCCATCTCCCATGTTGGTAGATCGTGGGATCGTGGGTTCGAATCATGGTCGAGTCAAGTCAATGACTTCAAAATTTATACTTCTTGCTCCCTAGCCAGGCGCTTGGCGTTATTAGGATAGGGCAAGGAGCAGTGGAATAAGGAAGACCAATCGTCCACGATTGAAATTTCCACTGCTTAAACAACTAATGTACAAAAACAACAAAACAACAACAAAAAACAGGCCTTTCAATGTCTCTCAAAGAAAGAACACATTTTCTTTTTTGTTTGTTTAATGTGCTTAGCACGACCCACGTAGGTCGGGGTTAGTCTGCAACAGCAACATTAAATTCCGAGTATCCCATGACTATTATTCGAAGTTCTGTGACGTCACGCAAGGAAGGGAAAGGTGGACTTACATTGCCTAATATAAGACAGATTCAAAAGTAATAATGTGTTTGCAATAGTTTCCACATCTGCTATATTCCCTAACCTACGTCCCCGGACCAGACACAGATGGCCGAATGAGTTGAGTGTCCGTCTCCCGTTTTGGTACATCGTGGGATTCGAACGCACGGGTTCGAACCCAGGTCGAGTCAAACCTATGACTTAACAATATTTATACTTGTCGCTTCCTAGTCAGGCACTCGGGATTATTATGATAGGGAAAAGACTGGTTGGCCCAGTGTCAGGATAATGTGGCTAAGTGGAAGATCCGGTTACGGTGCTGGCAGCCTGGGCCCATATGTATGAGCCAATTTTTAACCTCACCTGGGTTAAAGGAGGGTGCCGGGTTAGCTAATCCCAGAGTTCCAAATGTGTCACGGGGGATGTATGAGTCCAAAGCGCGCCCGAGTTAGCTAAAGTTTCAGTTATTTATAGATTTGGGAAATCCCTCTGCGTTTGTAGCCATATATTAGGCTCAAATATATTAAATGCTATCATATTTAATAGAATTACATACGCAATAAGTGAAATTTTATCAATTTAACCCTAAATTCGAACCCTCCTTAAGGCTACCGCCGCATTGGCGGCGATATTAATAGTTATATTTTCGAATCGACGAACGTACAGTCAACAAACCGCCGCCGCCGCCAGTATGGAAGCGACGTCGATGCGGCGATTTGTTTACTTTACGTTCGTCGATTCGAAAATATAACTATTAATATCGCCGCCAATGCGGCGGTAGCCTTAAGGAGGGTTCGAATTTAGGGTTAAATTGATCAAATTTCACTTATTGCGTATGTAATTCTGTTAAATATGATCGCATTGAATAGATTTGGCCATAATCGGTGCCTAACCCCACCTTTAACCCTCCTTTCGCATGGGGTTAGTGCAGGCGACTTTAACCTCGCCGAGTTAGTTTAACCCGGACACATACATATGCAGTTTTCGCCGCTAACCCGGGAAATCAGCACGACGCCGGGTTACGACCGCTAACCCGGTCTCATACATATAGGCCCTGGTCTGCCAGTGGGGCAGCATTATAAAGTCGCTATCAGTCTGCACTGTCACAAGTCCTGATATGACCTTCGATGTTGCCAAGACGTAAAATTCCAACAACCATCCTCCGTCACAGAGGACTCATTAGGGTTGAATAGCACGACTAGTACTAACCACAGCTTGACCACAGAGACCCTCACCATAGTTCCGCCATAAATAATTCCTAGATAATACACTAAAACCTCTCTATACCGACCCCTCCACAGATCGACCACTCCCCTATAGCGATCGCTTTATTTGGGTCCCAACAATACCATTGTAAGGATATTCAAACTCTCTAAGCTGACCACCTCCCTAAATGGACCACTTAAAGTCGGTCCCATGGTCGGTCGATTTAGAGAGGTTTTAGAGTAGATTATCTCAAGCTGTTAAAAGCTGCACACATTATGGCTAATGATATCAGTTATTATACATGTGAGTAAGTCAAGTTATTGTCGTCATGCTACTGAATCTTTAACTCCATAATACTGTCTGCTGTTTGTTTGATGGAGTTGTACATACATACAGTATAACCCCGTTAAACCAAGCTCGGTTAAACCAAGCAATCGGGTAATCCAAACACATTTCTAGGGTTCCTTCAAAATACTACCATTTATCATATAACAAATTCGGTGGGGTCTCAGATGACCTTATAACCACATGAAAGTTTGGTTTAACCGTACCGGAAGTGGCCTCGGTCTGACAATTTTGTTTGGATTAACCGATAGTTTGATTTAACCGACTTTGGTTTAACCAACTTTTTTATATGATAAATGGTAGTATTTTGCCGGGCCGCCAACAAAATTTGGATGAACCGATCATTTGGTTTAACCAAGCTTGGTTTAATGGGGTTGTACTGTATGTGGATATATGGGTTTGTAATGTGCATGTGTGGGTTGTAGTACATGTGTATGTGCGTGTTAAAGTGTGTGCCCGTGCGTCTGTGTGTCTGTTTCCAAGAGTCCAGGTATTTCTGTGTGCATTTATTTACACGTGAACAGACGCAGGCTTCTTGTGCGGAATGTAGGGGGTTCCAATCCCGGTCGAATCAAACCAATTACAAAATTGACACTTGTCACTACCTAGCCTGGCGCTCGGAATTATTAGGATAGGACAAGGACTGGTTAGCTCAATGTCAGGAGAATGTGACTGAGTAGGATATCAGGTCATGGTGCCAGTGGCCTGGTCTCACAGTGGGGCAGCACTATCAAGTTGCCATGAGTGCACACTGTCACAAGTCAGTACCCATCCTGATATGACTTTAAATGTCGCTAGGCTGTAAAACAACACACACATCCATCTCCAAAGTACACGTTAGTCACACTACCGCTTGAGACCACTTTGCGACCACTTTAGACCAACGAAGCCAGAATCGCCAGTGACGAACAGACATCAGGAACCATTGGTTTGGTCGCAATAACGTCACTGGTGAGTGTGAGTTCTTTGGTCTAAGGTGGTTGCAAAGTAGTCGCAAGCTGTAGTGTGACTGGGGTCTTAGACGCACACCCCACTTACACCCCCACCCCCAACAGAAACTGCAACCTTACAACCTCAGTCACACGCACACCCCACCACATACACCCCAACTTTCTATCCCATACCACCCACTGGGGTCTTAGACGTACACCCCACTTACACCCCCACCCCCAACAGAAACTGCAACCCTACAACCTCAGTCACACGCACACCTCACCACATACACCCCAACTTTCTATCCCATACCACCCACTCCCTAGAGCCCCAGTCAGACCTCACCAGATTGAGGAACTGGCCAGAAACCAGACATGGTCCGGTGAAATACGGCAATGTACGGTTTATATACGGTTGGCATCCAGCGTGTCTGTTCTGTGTCCGGTGGTGTTTGGTGTGTCCGGTAGCAAGTTTTGAACATGCACAAGACTTGTACCTGATACCGCTGGACTGAGGTTTATGGTTGGTGTCGGTTTTAAGTCCGTTTAGTCCATTTTGGCCGTTTTATGTCAATTACCCATCCGTTACGCCCCTGGTTTGCTTCCTGAAGAGTCCATTGTCGGTGCTGTGGGAATTCGGTCCGTAGTTTTTTTGTATCTGTTTTCGCCGCATCTGTGATCTGTCCGGTAGGTGTCCGGTAGGTGACCGGTTGGTGTCTGCTTGGTGTCCAGTTGGTGTCCAGTTGGTGTCCGGCTGGTGTCCGGTCCGTCCGTTTGACATTCGGTTGCCGTCCAGTTCTCGTCCGTTGCAACAGTTTGACACCGAACACCACCGGACTATACAATTCTTTGTCCGGTGGCGTCCGGTACTCAGTGCGGTAAGGTTTGACTGGGCCCTAACACTCCATGTCTCAACCTTAGCCATCGCCTTCATTAAATGGAGCGGCGCAAATTCACACATAAAGTGTTGTGTTACCGGTATTACTGTCCCACACAATGGCAGAGCTAATTAATTGACTCAAGTAAATCCATAAAATAAAGAAAACAACCATAATTACCTGTTCCTTCCTCGAGTGCGCTCGGGCCACCGGCTCCAGCTTATAACAAATTGCACTGAGACAAACATCTGAGGTCACACCAGACGCAGTGGCCGAATCGGTAGAGCGCAGGCCTCGCGTGCGGGAGATTGGAAGTTTGGTTCCCGGTCGAGTCAAACCAATGACTTATCAAAATGATACTTGTCGATTCCTAGCTTGCCGCTCAGCACTAGTAGGATAGGGCAGGGTCTGATTAGCTCAGTGTCCAGATACTGTGACTGAGTGGGATATCGGGTCATGGTGCTGCTGGTCTGGTCTCCCAGTGGGCCAGCACTGGTATAAAGTCGCCATGAGCGCGCACTGTCACAAGTCGGTACCCGTCCTGATATGACCTTAAATGTTGCTATGACAACCAACCAAATCTAGGGTCACATCAGACCAGGACAGTTGGTTGTTGGAGTTTTACGGCCTGGCAACATCTAAGGTCATGTCAGAACAGAACAGTGATAGCACTGACCTATCGGGAAAGTAGCCACATATACAGGTAGGCTTGGGTAAGGTAGTGACATAAGGGAGCCTAGGTAGTGAAATGGTTAGCACACTAGTCCGGAATGCAAGGATTCTGGGTTCGAATCTGCATCCATGTAATTGCAAGCATTAAATCATCATCTGTGGCGGAGTGGTTAGAGTGTCTGACTTTTTTCTAGGTCAGACTCCTAATCTGAGGGTCAGCGGTTCGATTCCCCGTGCCCCCAGCTCTGCCAATTTGGATTTCCACCGCTGTGTATAACTTACAGCGTCATCAAAGGCCGGTTGCTCTCATACCATGTCTATGTGGTGTGGGAGGTTAAAAATCCCTTGGATCGGTAAAAGTGTAGGCTCGGGCTTTCTATCGACCAGCAGTGGAATGAGGAAGACCAGTCGTCTATGACTGAAATTTCCCCTGCTTAAACAACTAATGGACAAAAAAACAAAAAAATACTTACAATTCTAGGGAGGCGAGTGTAGTAGTCTGCACTGACCTCTCAGGGAAGGAGCCGCATGCATGGGTTCGAATCCTGCTCTAGGGACAATATTTCGCATCATCATCAACAGTAAGACAACAGCTCCATGACCACAAGATCCTGTACAAGCTACCCAATACAGTATAACTCCGTTAAACCCAACTTGAAGGGATCCTAGAAATTTGTTTGGATTAATCGATCATTGGTTTAACCGAGCTTTGGCTTTGACTTTGACTTTGAATAAGTGTGTATTGCACATGTAATATACAATGTAAGTGGACACTTTGATTATTGTTTTTTTTTATGTATATACAGTAAAACCAAGCTCGGTTAAACCAAAAGATCGGTTAATTCAAACTTGTGTCGGCAGCCCATCAAAAACCCTACCATTTATGATATAAAAAAGTTGGTGGTGTCTCAGATGACCTTATAACCACATGAACGTTTGGTTTAACCATACTGGAGTGGCCTGTGGTCCGACAATCGTGTTTGGATTAACCAATAATTTGGATTAACCAACTTTGGTTTAACCAACTTTTTTATATGATGAATGGTAGTATTTTGACGGGCCGCCGAAAAAAGTTTGGACTTACCGATCGTTTGGTTTAACTGAGCTTGGTTTAACGGGGTTGTACGGTATATGGTTGTTGAACCTACCCTGTGTATGTATAAGTGCATGGTATCTATTTATGTAATTGTAAGCATTAAAATAAGTATGGATGTAAACTACGTTAACACAATTCCAGGTGGATGAGTGTAGTGGTCTGCACTGACCTCTCATGCAAGGAGCCACACAGGTAGGCATGAATAGGGTGGTGACATCAGGGAGCCTAGGTGGTATAATGGCTAGCACACTATCTCAGAATGCGAGAGCTGTGAGTTTGAGTCCCGCTCTATGCACAATTTATCCCATTTTCACCACCCCCACTACACTTGTGCTGCCTCACTAGTATTCCATACTGCAAGCATCATCACCTAATACCCCACTCAGTCGCATTATCCTTACACACTGAGTAAGTAAACCCGGTCCTTGAGCTACCCTAGTAATGCTGAGCATCAAGGGAGGTAACGATACATTAATGCAGGTGGTGTGCTGCTGTGGGGATGCATTAATGCAGGTGGTGTCATACTGTGGGGATACATTAATGCAGGTGGTGTCCTGCTGTGGGGATACATTACTACTGATGGTGTCCTGCTGTCGGGATACATTAATGCAGATGGTGTCCTGCTGTGGGGATACATTAATGGAGGTGGTGTCCTGTTGTGGGGATATAGTAATGCAGGTGATGTCCTGCTATGGGGATACATTAATGCAGGTGGTGCCCTGCAGTGGGGATACATTAATGCAGGTGGTGCCCTGCTGTGGGGATATAGTAATGCAGGTGGTGTCCTGCTGTGGGGATGCATTAATGCATGGGGTGTCCTGCTGTAGGCATACATTAATGCAGGTGGTGTCCTGCTGTGAGTATACAGTAATGCAGGCCTCGTGGGACATTAAGGTTCCTGCTGTGGGATGCATAAGCTGATGGTCCGTGGGGATACATAATGCAGGTGTGTCCTGCAGGAACATAATGCAGTGGTGTCCTGCAGTGGCTATTTAAACAGGGGTGTCCTGCGTGGGATACATTAAGGCAGGTGTCTGCTGGGGGATACATTAATGCAGGTGGTGTCCTGCTGTGGGGATGCATTAATGAAGGGGGTGTCCTGCTGTAGGGATACATTAATGCAGGTTGTGTCCTGTTGTGGGGATACATTAATGCAGGTGGTGTCCTGCTGTGGGGATACACCAATGCAGGTGGTGCCCTGTTGTGGGGATACATTAATGCAGGTGGTGTCCTGCTATGGGGATACATTAATGCAGGGGGTGTCCTGCTGTAGGGATACATTAATGCAGGTGATGTCCTGCTGTGGGGATATATTAATGCAGGTGGTGTCCTGCTATGGGGATATATTAATGCAGGTGGTGTCCAGCTGTGGGGATACATTAATGCAGGGGGTGTCCTGCAGTGGGGATCCATTAAGCCAGGTGGTGTCCTGCTGTGGGAATGCATTAGTGCAGTTGGTCTCCTGCTGTGCATTGGTTGGCTGGTTGGAGTTTTACGTCGTGGCAACATCTAAGGTCATATCAGTATGGCTACCGACATGTGACAGTGCAAACTCATTTCAACTTTAGAGTACTGCACTACAGGGACATCAGGCCGCCAGCATCATGACCCGATATCCCAGCCAGTCACATTATCCTGACACTGAGCTAACCAACCTTTGCCCCGTCCTATTACTGCTGAGCACCAGTCTCGGAAGCGACAAGTACCAGTTTAGTAAGTCATTGGTTTGACTCGACCGGGAATCGAGCTCCCGACCTTCCGCACGAGAAGCCTCCACTATACCGATTCGGCCACCCACTTCCGCTCCCTGCTGTGGGTTAACGACTGTGTGTACTTCCGGTGATGTATGGCGTCCCATCAGGTTTCCCAGTAACAGTCTTGTGTATGGACAAATGGATGCATCAACCAACCATCCATATTTCAGGGCCAGCCTCCGGGCGCGCACCTGGCGGGGTGGGAGGAGAGGGTTGGTTAGTGGAGTTTTACGTCCTAGTAACGTGGATAGGCAAATGAGGAGTTCGGGCGCAATACCGTGAAAACGCCAATCCGAAAATGGAGGTACTCATTGGATTAAACTCTTTAAAAAGTTTTTATTTTTTTTTTTTTAATATTCTTATATTTTTGTTCATCGCTTCATTTTCTTTTCACAAGAAAAGGAGAATTAGTGAGAATTAAAATTAACTTCGCATAACAAATCTTTTATTTTAATTACATTTTTATTGGCTTTTACGGAATTTTGCACCGGAACTCTTCATATGTAAAAGTACATACCTAAGTATGTGTGTATCATGTATGCCTGCACTGGTAGATTGTCAATGGGTTGGTCGGTTGTTGGAGTTTTACGTCCTGCCATTTCAAAGGTCATATCAGGATGAGCACCGACTTGTGACAGTGCACACTCATGGTGACTTTATAGTGCTGCCACCCTGGGAGACCAGGCCACCGGCACCATGACTTGATATCCCATTCAGTCACATTATCCTGACCCTGAGCTAACCAGTCCTTCCCCTATCATATTAATGCAGAGTGCCTGCCTGCCTGGAAGTGTCAATTTTATAAGTCATTGGTTTCATCCGCCCGGGAGCCAAATTCCCGATCTCCCGCACGCGAGGCCCGCGCTCTACAGATTCGGCCACCGCAACCCGGTACCCTATCCTAATAATGGTGAGCGCCTGGCTAGGAAGGGACAAGTATCAATTTTAAGTCATTGGTTTGAGTCAACCAGGGTTCGAACCTGAAGAGATTATAAGAGAGGTTGAGGGCGAGGAGAGACGGAGAGAGTATGCCCTATGAGGAGAGATGCTGAAGAGTGGACCAGGGGAGTTGGGGGGGGGGCGGCACGGCGGAGCATGCGCACCGATTAGACAACACACTGCTACACCGGGCACAGAACCTTGTTGCGCCACCTAGCGGGAAGCCGTGGAAGTTCCACTCCGTTCGCGTCATTAATCCGAGGTCGGGGTCAGAGGAAGGTCTAACGGATCCTCATTGATTACATGCCGAGACCAGCTGCAGTGGCCGATTCGCTAAGGGCGCAGGCTTGCTTCCTTTGCGTAAGATCGGGTTGGAGTTGTACGTCCTGGCAGCATCTAAGGTCATATCAGGACGGGTGACGACTTGTTACAGGGCACACTCATGGCAATTTGATAGTGTTGCCCCACTGAGAAATCAGGCCGCCAACACCCGATATACCACTCAGTCACATTCTCCTGATACTGAGATAACAAGGCTTTGCCCTATCCTATTGTCATGGAGGGGGGGGGGGTGATGAAAATTGGAAATATTGCGCCTAGAGAGGGACTGGAACCCACATCTCTTTGCATTCCTGGCCAGTGTGCTAACCATTACACCACCTGGCCTCCCTGAAGTTACCACAGTACTCATGCTTACCTGTCTATGCGGCTCCTTGCCTGAGAGGTCAGGGCAGACTACTAAACTTGTCCCCATGGAATTGTAAGTATTTTAATGGTTACCATTACATAAATACAGGCAATCTACTTACATATATACATACACGGGGTAGGTTCAACAACTATACAGCGCATATCTTGTACAAGGTCATGGTCATTGAAATCAGTGTCATGGTGGTGATGAAAATGGGAAATATGGGGTCAAGAGCGGGATTCGAACCCACATTTCTTTGCATTCCTGGCCAGTGTGCTAACCATCAACCCCATAGGCTCCATGAAGTCAGCACACTACCCACGCATACCTGTTTAACAGGCTCCTTACCTGAGAGGTCAGTGTAGAGTACCACACTATTAATGCCGAATGCCAGGCTAGGAAGTGACAAGTATTAATCTTAAAGTCATTGGTTTGACTCGACCGGGAACCAAACTCCCGAACTCCCACACGCGAGGCCCACGCTCTACGGATTAGGCCACCCAGCCCTGAAGGTCGGGAGTTAGAATCCCAGCTGAGTCAAACTAATGACTTACAAAATTGACACTTGTCGCAACGTAGCCTGGCACTTGGCATTAGTAGGATAAGGCAAGGCCTGGATAGCTCAGTGGCAGGATATTGTAACTGAGTGGGGGTATCGGTTCATGGTGTGTAGGGCGTAAGGTAAACAATAAACACAACAATGCTAGAATTAACCAGAGAATAGTTCGCCTGTGAATGTTCGGTCTTTCTCATTCCACTGCTCCTTGCTATAGTTGGTTGTTGGAGTTTTACATCCTAGCAACATCTAGGGTCATATCAGGATGGTATCCTTGCTATATATATAGTATAGTTATACGAGTCTTACCTTGGTACAGATGATGGATAACTGTTGTTTTACCGAGGTATAAGCCTCGGATAGATGTGGGCTAGGGAGAGGTAAGCACGTCCGGTACCAGCAATCTTAACCTACTTATTGAGGATAAAAATGACTTTCAAACAATGGATACTTTACCGAAAAGGTACACCAACGGAATAGATGTGGCAGGGTGTGGCGGGAGGGCCCTAGCCCACATCTATCCGAGGCTTATACCTCGGTAAAACAACAGTTATCCATCATCTGTACCAAGGTAAGACTCGTATAACTATACTATTTTACCTCGGTAAACAGCCTCAGGCTAGCCTCAGGCTAGGGAGACCTTTACATAATTCATTTTTATCCTTAATATCATTCTTTCTTATTATTATAACATTCTAAATTTTTGTTCTCACCTATTCTTGTTAGTTGGCGAGAAGACGCTTTGCAACGCCGGTAGGCTTTTCTAGTCGTTTATTATAATGTTTTGCAAACGACTTAGCCGTCTTCCAGCCTGCATGCGCTAGTATTCTTTTCACAGAAATACCAAGCACCCGTGCCTTGGAGACCATGGCTCCTCTAGTTGAGTGGGAAGAGTATTTACTCGTATCCACCCCAGCCAATTTCAACACCGTAATTGTCCATCTGGCAAGTGTGTCTCGTGAAATCGCCTTATGTGGCTTTATAAAGCTCACTAATAGTTGTTGTGATGCACGTAAATCCTTTGTCTTGTATATATAAGCCCGTATGGCCGACACAACACATAATTTCCGATCATTCGGAAAACAGTCTAAGTGAACCGTTGATAAAGGGTCACCTAACGTGTTCGATTTAAGCAATTTTTCTAAATCAAACGTAGCTTGTTGCTTGTCTATTTCTAATCCAGTTAAGGATAAAGCAACAATCGTCTGTCCTCTGTGTCCGGTTACTAACAATAACAGGACCGCGACCTTAAAACCTAACTGTTTTATATCTAACCACGAGTTGTGAGGCCAAGCCTGAAACAACTTAAATACTATAGAAACATCCCAAAACCGACTATACTTTGGTTTTGGAGGATTCCTTTGATAAATTGAACGAAGTAAATAACAAATAACATGATGTTTTCCAACTGTTTCGCCATCAATTCTAGGTAATATAATTGATAACGCACACCTCGCCGCATTAATCGATCCAAAGGAAAGTCCTTCATCCTCTAGAGAACGAAGAAACCGAGCTACTTGTGAAATCTTTGGATTTGTTGGCTTAACTTTCATTAACAAACAATGTACACCCCATTTCTTTAAATAGGTTGTATACATTTTGACAGTTCCTGGCCTCCAGGCATCCGATACTATCCTATCCTCAGTAATTCTGTCCAATCCAAATTGCTGTAGCTGCTTCCTTAGAAAAGGAATGCCAATAGGGGCGTCGTTGACACGTCGCCGTGAACCACTAGCGGTCCGTGGTGCGTCAGATTCCCGAGTTTTCTTGGGAATCGTATACGATCTTTTGCCAGTTGTGAAACTGCTGGCAGCCAAGGTTGCGTGTCCCAATCGGGCACCACCAGTATCGCATGTGTCCCTTCCAAGCCGATTTTTCTCACTACTCGGCTGATAATGCTAAATGGTGGGAAAATATAAAAATAATTATTTTCCCAGGTAATAGCAAACGCATCTACTTTCCAAGCATCCGGTTCAGGATGCCAAGAAACATAACAGGGTAACTTGTTATTATTTCGTGATGCAAATAAGTCAACTTCAGGTGTACCCCATTTTTCACAAACGAAGTTAAACAAATGTGTAGAGAGAGACCACTCTAAATGGTCATGGAAATTTCTACTTTTATAATCTGCAAGTGTATTTTGTGACCCTGGAATATGCGCTACAGTCAGCCAGACTTGTTGAGCCTGTGCCCAGTTCCAAATCAGTTTAGATAACTGATTGCAAGACTTTGATTTGGTTCCACCCATGTTACGAATATATGCCATGGCAGTAGTATTATCAGTTAGTATTCTAACCTGTGATTTATTTATCTTTACTAAACTACGTAAGCCCAGATAAATAGCACGCAATTCTAGTGCATTAATATAGTCTGATTTTTCATCATCAAGCCATCTACCTCCTGTTGTGACCCCATCTCGATGAGCTCCCCAACCTTCTAACGAAGCATCAGTAGTAATTACTGTATTAGGTTCCGCCATGCGGATTGGATTTGGTGAACTTGCTATATGTTGCATCCACCATCCAATATCCTGTAACCCTTCTTGCGAAATAAACATCTTTCGCTCAAAATTGCCTTTAGTTCGTGTTAACGCTAAATTTTTATCTATTTCTAGCGACTTAATATGGGCCTTCCCATATAACACAGCAGGTGCATATGAGGTCATTATGCCAATAAGAACAGCAACCTGTCTAATTTTTGGCTTTGATAACTTAATAAGCTGAGTCGCTGTAGTCATAAACTTAATTAGTTTTTGTTCTGTTATCGACACTGTAAGGGACTGTGTATCCAGAATAAACCCTAAACATTTGAGTTGTTTTGTTGGTTTAAACACTGACTTTTGTTGATGTACATAAAACCCCAATTTAGTGAGTAATGCACATAAATCCAAAACTGCATTCACACAACCAATTTGTGTTGATGCTATAATAAAAGAATCATCTATGTATGGAAACATTATGTGACCCTTCCTCGCCATTACCGAGAAAACAGGTTTAAGCAATTTAGTAAATAAACGTGGCGCACAAGCTAAGCCATTCGGCATGCAGGTAAACTCATAGAGTTGGTTATCCCAAATAAATCGAAGAAATTTTCGGTATTGTTCCATTATG